>JAHLGP010016427.1:220176-244561 GCA_020141445.1 Bruguiera sexangula
AAAATGCAATGGCATTAACATTAAATTTAAAAATCAAAACATTGCATATGTAGAATTTTTACAATTTTCAAGTCTTTTAGGGATAAATGCATTGTTAATAATCAGTTGAATTCAAATTTTGTAATTTTTTTCATTCTCTCCTTTCCTACAATCCAATTTGAAATGATTTGTTTACTTTTCGAGTACAAACATATCACTTAAGAAAAAGTGAATCCAATGGACTCTAATAAAAAGCTTCCCCACTCCCCTTTAGAGATTTATGCTTAACCCCAAAATGAAGCATGAGATTGGTATTTATAATATTCATCCATTAAATTGTATTTTATTCAAGTGAGTCCATTACTTGTATTTTCCTTCAATTAACATATTCAAATTTTATGTTTTTCTCTCAACTCAAAAAATAATGGCATTAACATTGAATTTAAAATTCAAAACATTGCATTTTTTACAATTTTAAACCCCTCAAAGGATTAATGCATTGTCAATAATCAGTTAAATTTAAATTTTGTAACTTTTTTAATTGTCTCCTTTACTACAATGCAATTTGAAATCATTTATTTACTTTTTGGGCACAGACATATCACTTACGAAAAGTGAATACAATGGACTCTAATAAGAAGGTTCCTTACTCCCCTCTAGAGATTTATATATGACCCAACATTGAAGCGTGAGATTGGTATTTATAATATTCATCCACTAAATTGTATTCTATTCAAGTGTGTCCCTGACTTGTATTTTTCTTCAATTAACGTATTCAAATATTAGGTTTTTCTCTCCACTGAAAATGCAATGACATTAACATCGAATTAAAAAATGAAAACATTTTATTTTAACAATTTTAAAGACCTCTAAGGATAAATGCATTGTCCCAAATTAGTTGAAATTAAATTTTGTAATTTTTTGAATTATCTCCTTTGTTACAATTGAATTTGAAATGATTTATTTACTTTTCGAGTACCAATATATCACTTAAGAAAAAGAGAATGCAAGGGACTCTAATAAGAAGCTTCCCCACTCCCCTCTAGAGATTTATGCTTGACCCAATAGTAAAGCGTGCCATTGGTATTTATAATATTCATCCATTAAATTGTATTCTATTCAAGTTAGTCCATTACTTGTATTTTTCTTTAATTAACACCTTCAAATATTAGGTCTTTCTCTCCACGTAAAATGCAATGGCATTAACATTGAATTGAAAAATCAAAACATTGTATGTTTACAATTTTAAAGACTTTTAGGGATAAAAGCATTGTAACTAATCAGTTGAATTTAAATTTTGTAATTTTTTTAATTGTCTCCTTTGCTACAATACATTTTGAAATGATTTATTTACTTTTTAAGTACAAAAAAATCACTAAAGAAAAAGCGAATGCAATGGGCTCTAATGAGAAGCTTCCTCACACCCCTCTAGTGATTTATGCTTGACCTAACATTGAAGCATGACATTGGTATTTATAATAATCATCCATTAATTTGTATTTTATTCAAGTGAGTCCATTAATTGTATTTTTCTTCAATTAACATATTCAAATATTAGGTTTTTCTCTCCACCCAAACTGCAATGGCATTAACATGGAATTTAAAAATCAAAACATTGTATGTTTACAATTTTAAAGACTTCTAGGGATAAATGTGTTCTCACTAATTGGTTGAATTTAAATTTTGTAATTTTTTTAATTGTCTCCTTTGCTACAATGCAATTTGAAATGATTTATTTACTTCTCGGGTATAAACATCACTTAAGAAAAGCAAATACAAAGGACTAATAAGAAGCTTACCCACTCCCCTCTAGAGATTTATGCTTGATCCAACAGTAAAGCGTGACATTGGTATTTATAATATTCCTCCATTAAATTGTATTTTATTCAAGTCAGTCCATTAATTGTATTTTTCTTCAATTAACATATTCAAATATTAGCTTTTTCTTTCCACGCAAAATGCAATGGCATTAACATTGAATTTAAAAATCAAAACATTGTATGGTTACAATTTTAAAGACTTCTAGGGATAAAAGTATTGTCACTAATTAGTTGAATTTAAATTTTGTAATTTTTTTAATTGTCTCCTTTGTTACAATGCAATTTGAAATAATTTATTTACTTTTCCAATAAAAAAAATCACTTAAGAAAAAACGACTGCAATGGGCTCTAATAAGAAGCTTCCCCACACCACTCTAGAGATTTATGGTTGGCCTAACATTGAAGTGTGAGATTGGTATTTATAATATTCATCAACTAAATCATATTTTATTCAAGTGCATCCATTAGTTGAATTTAAAAATCAAAATATTGCATTTTGCAATTTTAAAAACCTCTAGGGGTAAATGCTTTGCCAATAATTAGTTGAATTTAAATTTTGTAATTTTTTGAACTGTCTCCTTTGCTACAATGCAATTTGAAATGATTTATTTACTTTTCAGGTACCAACATATCACTTAAGAAAGAGCGAATGCAATGGACTCTAATAAGAAGCTTCCCCACTCCCCTCTAGAGATTTATGTTTGACCAAACATTGAAGGGTGACATTGGTATTTATAATATTCATCCACTAAATTGTATTCTATTCAAGCGAGTCCATTACTTGGATTTTTCTTCAATTAACATATACAAATATTAGGTTTTTCTCTCCCCTCAAAATGCAATGACATTAACATTGAATGTAAAAATCAAAGCATTGTATGTTTACAATTTTATAGACTTCTATGGATAAATGCATTGCCACTAATCAGTTGAATTTAAATTTTGTAATTTTTTTAATTGTCTCCTTTGCTACAATGCATTTTGAAATGATTTATTTACTTTTTGGGTACAAAAAAATCACTTAAGAAAAAGTGAATGCAATGGGCTCTAATGAGAAGCTTCCCTACACCCCTCTAATGATTTATGCTTGACCCAACATTGAAGCGTGACATTGGTATTTATAATATTCATCCATTAAATTGTATTTTATTCAAGTGAGTCCATTACTTGTATTTTTCTTCAATTAACATAATCAAAGATTATGTTTTTCTCTCCACAAAAAATGGAATGGCATTAACATTGAATTTAAAGTTCAAAACATTGCACTTTTACAACTTTCCAGGCTTCTAGAGATAAATGCATTGTCACTAATCAGTTGAATGTAAATTTTGTAATTTTTTTAATTCTCTCCCTTGTTACAATGCAATTCCTTTGCTACTATGCAATTTGAAATGATTTATTTACTTTTTGGGTACAAAAAAATCACATAAGAAAAAGTGAATGCAATGGGCTCTAATAAGAAGCTTCCCCAAACCCCTTTAAAGATTTATGGTTGACCCAACATTGAAGCGTGAGATTGGTATTTATAATATTCATTAACTAAATTGTATTCTATTCAAGTGAGTCCATTACTTGGATTTTTCTTCAATTAACATATTCAAATATTAGGTTTTTCTCTCCACTCAAAATGCAATGGCATTAACATTGAATTTAAAAATCAAAACAATGTATGTTTACAATTTTAAAGACTTCTAGGGATAAATGCATTGTCACTAATCAGTTGAATTTAAATTTTGTAATTTTTTTAATTGTCTTCTTTGCTATAATGCAATTTGAAATGATTTATTTACTTTTTGGGTACAAAAAAATCACTTAAGAAAAAGCGAATGTAATGGGCTTTAGTAAGAAGCTTAGCCACTCCTCTTTAGAGATTTATGCTTGACCCAACATTGAAGCGTGACATTGGTATTTATAATATTTGCCCATTAAATTGTATTCTATTCAAGTCAGTCCATTACTTGTATTTTTCTTCAATTAACATATTCAAATATTAGATTTTTCTCTGCCCACAAAATGCAATGGCAGTAACATTGAATTTAAAAATCAAAACATTGTATTTTTACAATTTTAAAGACTTCTAGGGATAAATGTGTTCTCACTAATCAGTTGAATTTAAATTTTGTAATTTTTTTAATTGTCTCTTTTTCTACCGTGCAATTTGAAATGATTTATTTACTTCTCAGCTATAAACATATCACTTAAGAAAAGCAAATGTAATTTTTTTAATTGTCTCCTTTGTTACAATACAATTTGAAATGATTTATCTACTTTTTGGGTACAAACATATCACTTAAGAAAAAATAAATGCAATGAACTCTAATAAGAAGCTTCCCCACACGCCTCTAGAGATTAATGCTTGACCCAGCAATGAAGCGTGAGATTGGTATTTATAATATTTTTCCACTAAATTGTATTCTATTCAAGCGAGTCCATTACTTGTATTTTTCTTCAATTAACATATTCAAATATTATAGTTTTCTCTCCACTCAAAATGCAATGGCATAAACATTGAATTTAAAAATCAAAACATTGCATTTTTGTAATTTTTACAATTTTAAACTCTTCAAGGGATTAATGCATTGCCAATAATTAGTTCAATTTAAATTTTGTAATTTTTTTAATTATCTCTTTTGCTACAATGCAATTTGAAATGATTTATCTACTTTTTGGGTACAAATATATCACTTAAAAAAAAGCGGATGCAATGGACTCTAATAAGAAGCTTCCCCACTCCGTTTTAGAGATTTATGCTTGACCCAACATTGAGGCGTGCGATTGGTATTTATAATATTCATCCACTAAAATGTATTCTATTAATGTGTGTCCATTATTTGTATTTTTCTCTAGGGATAAATACAATGTCAATAATCAGTTGAATTGAAATTTTGTAAGTTTTTTAATTCTTTCCTTTGCTACAATGCAATTTGAAATGATTTATTTACTTTTCGGGTACAAACATATCAACTAAGAAAAAGTGAAGGCAATGGACTTTAATCAGAAGTTTCCCCACTGAAGTTCCCAACTTCACCCTAGGATCTACTAGTTTGTGATACTGAGAGGGGGGGTGAATCAGTATCACCACAATTCGCAATTCGCAGGAAAATGAACAACTTCAATCTCTTCTTAAAAGCGAACTCTTTCTCAGATTCAACTAAGGTAGATCTATTGCTACCTACTAATCACAATAGTCCCCAAAGTCACCTTTTAGACACCTTGCCTAATAGACAATTCGAATGTTCTTGTTTAGGTCTTCGTTAGGTTATGGGTTGGCTGATACTTTAGCTGCGTTCACAACTCAATTCAAAACACAGAATGTAAAGCAAATTAAGGACACACGAGATTTACGTGGTTCCGTCAATGTGATGTACATCCATGGTGGTAGGGACTCTCCCTTACTGAGACTATCCACTATACTTGAGAATTCCAGTTACAATGGATGTCTTAATCTGCTGCTCCTTTCACTATTGCAATTACTAAGCAAGTACAATACAAAGAGTGTCACTTACTGTGTCTACCCTTCTTCTAGCTTGTCTTGCCTCTGTTGAATTGAAAGGCTGCTCCATTGCCGCTTAGAAGTTCACCGCAACGCTCTCTAACCTCTCTTGAAGAAATCTGGAAATACGTTGAGTTCTTTCCGATGCTTTGCCGAATTCCTTCTCTAGGTTGTTTCACACAACTCCTGCTTTCATCGTCTCACAGTTTCACAGCTTGCACTCAAGCTTCTGGTCTGCCGTTTCACATCTCACGGCCTGCCCCACACTTCTGATCAGTCACGCCGTTGCACATTCTGATCTCACGCTTCTGGTCTGCTGTTTCACGTCTCTTAGCCTGCCTCACGCTACTGGTTTTTCTGGTTCACGTCTCTCGGCCTGCCTCACGCTTCTAGTCTGCTGTCTTCTCTTCTGGGTGGTCTCACGGATACCAGGTCTGTTGTCTTCTCTTCCGGTGGTCTCACGGATACCAGGTCTGCTGTCTTCTCTTCCGGGTGGTCTGTTTCTTATTTCTCCTCTTGCTGGTTGTGCATTTCTGGTTTGCTTGCAGGATGTGTTTCTGGTTTGCTTGCAGGAGGCGTTTCTGGTTTGCTTGCAGGAGGCGTTTCTGGTTTGCTTGCAGGATGTGTTTCTGGTTTGCTTGCAGGAGGCATTTCTGGTTTGCTTGCAGGAGGCGTTTCTGGTTTGCTTGCAGGAGGTCGCATGTTCTGGTTTGCTCTCCCGGTGGTGACGTTTCTAGTTTGCTCTCCCAGTGGTGTCGTTTCTGATCTCTTGCCGTTCTGCTCTCTCTTCCTTTTTGGCCGGTTGTTGTAGGGTTGCTGTTTTTTCAATTGTGTTGGCCCTCTACCCTAGTTTTGTCTTCCAAGGCCTTTATATACTCTCTTCCATGAAACCCTAATAGGGCTTACATACATGGCGGATTTACGTTCTTGCCCTTACGCGGCAGATTTACTTTCTTGCCCTTCCACTTGACTTTACTGCCCTTCCATGTGACTTTACTCTCTTGCACACTTAATCCTAGTTGACAACAATTACAACCCATAAAAGGCTGTGGGAACAACACCCACTCTCCTCTAAAGATTTATACTTGACCCAGCAATGAAGCGTGAAATTGGTATTAACATTGAATTTAAAAATCAAAACTTTGCATTTTTACATTTTTTACAATTTTAAAGTTTTCTAAGATAAATGCAATGTTAATAATCAGTTCAATTTAAATTTGTAATTTTTTTAATTGCCTCCTTTACTACAATGCAATTTGAAATGATTTATTTACTTTTCGGGTACAAACATATCAATTAAGAAAAAGCAAAAGCAATGGACTCTAATAAGAAGCTTCCCCACTCCCTTCTCGAGATTTATGGTTGACCCAACATTAAAGTGTGAGATTGGTTTTTATAATATTCATCTACTATATTGTATTCTATTCAAGCAAGTCATTTACTTGAATTTTTCTTCAATTAACATATTTAAAGATTTGGTTTTTCTCTCCAATCAAAATGCGATGACATTAACATTGAATTTAAAAATCCAAACATTGCATTTCTAAAATTTTAAAGACTTTTAGGGATAAATGCATTGTTACTAACCAGTTGAATTTAAATTTTGTAATTTTTTTAATTGTCTCCTTTGCTATAATGTAATTCGAAATAATTTATTTACTTTCAGGTACAAACATATCACTTAAGAAAGAGCGAATGCAATGGACTCTAATAAGAAGCTTCCCCACTCCCCTCTAGAGATTTATGCTTGACCCAACATTGAAGCGTGAGATTCGTATTTAGAATATTCATCCACCAAATTGTATTCTATTCATATGTGTCCATTACTTATATTTTTCTTCAATTAACATATCCAAATATTAGGTTTTTCTCTCCATTAAAAATACAATGCCATTAACATTGAATTTAAAAATCAAAACATTGAATTTTTACAATTTTAAAGACATCTAGGGTTAAATGCATTGTCAATAATCTGTTAAATTTAAATTTCGTAATTTTTTTCATTATCGCCTTTGCTACAATGCAATTCAAAATGATTTATTTACTTTTCAGGTACAAACATATCACTTAACAAAGAGCAATTGCATTGGATTCTAATAAGAAGTTTCCCCACTTCCCTCTAGGGATTTCTGGTTGACCCAACATTGAAACGTGAGATTGGTATTTATAATATTCATCCACTAAATTGTATTCTATTCAAGTGAGTCCATTACTTGTATTTTTCTTCAATTAACATATTTAAATATTAGGTTTTTCTCCCCACTCAAAATGCAAAGGCATTAACATTGAATTTAGAAATCAAAACATTGCATTTTTACAATTTTAAAGACATCTAGGGTTAAATGCGTTGTCAATAATCAGTTAAATTTCAATTTTGTAATTTTTTCCATTGTCTCCTTTGCTACAATGCAATTCAAGATGATGTATTTACTTTTTGGGTACAAACATATCACTTAAGAAAGAGCGACTGGAACAGACTCTAGTAAGAAGCTTCCCTACTCCTCACTAGAGATTTATCCTTGACCTAACATTGAAGCGTGAGATTGGTATTTATAGTATTCATCCACTAAATTGTATTATATTCAAGTGAGTCCATTACTTGTATTTCTCTTCAATTAACATATTCAAATATTCGGTTTTTCTCTCCACTCAAAATGAAAAGGCATTAACAATGAATTTAAAAATCAAAACATTGCGTTTTTACAATTTTAAAGACTTCTAGGGTTAATTGTGTTGTCAATAATCAGTTAAATTTAAATTTTGTAATTTTTTTCATTGTCGCCTTTCCTACAATGCAATTGGAAACGATTTATTTACCTTTCAGGTACAAACATATCACTTAGGAAAGAGCAACTGCAATGGATTCTAATAAAAAGCTTCCCAACTCCCCTCTAGAGATTTATGGTTAACCCAACATTAAAGCGTGAGATTGGTATTTCAAATATTCATCCACTAAATTGTATTCTATTCAAGTGAGTCCATTACTTGTATTTTTCTTCAATTAAGATATTCAAATATTCGGTTTTTCTCTCCACTTAAAATGCAAAGGCATTAACATTGAATTTAAAAATCAAAACATTGCATTTTTACAATTTTAAAGACTTTTAGGGTTAAATGCATTGTCAATAATCAGTTAAATTTAAATTTTGTAATTTTTTTCATTATCGCCTTTGCTACAATGCAATCGGAAATGATTTACTTACTTTTCAGGTACAAACATATCACTTAAAAAAGAGCAACTACAATGGATTCTAATAAAAAGCTTCCCAACTCCCCTCTAGAGATTTATGGTTGACCCAACATTGAAACATGAGATTGGTTTTTATAATATTCATCTAATAAATTGTATTCTATTCATGTGAGTCCATTACTTGTATTTTTCTTCAATTAACATATTCAAAGATTTGGTTTTTCTCTCCACTCAAAATGTGATGACATTAATATTGAATTAAAAAATCGAAACATTGCATTTTTAAAATTTTAAAGACTTCTAGGGATAAATGCATTGTCACTAATCAGTTGAATTTAAATTTTGTAATTTTTTTAATTGTCTCCTTTGCTACAATGCAATTTGAAATGATTTATTTACTTTTCAGGTACAAACATATCACTTAAGAAACTGTGATTGGAATAGACTCTAATAAGAAGCTTCCCCACCCCTCACTATAGATTTATCCTTGACCTAACATTGAAGCGTGAGATTGGTTTTTATAATATTCATCCACTAAATTGTATTCCATTCAAGTGAGTCCATTACTTGTATTTTTCTTCAATTAACATATTCAAATATTAGGTTTTTCTCTCTGCTCAAAATGCAAAGGCATTAACATTGAATTTAAATATCAAAACATTGCATTTTTACAATTTTAAAGACTTCTAGGGTTAAATGCATTGTCAATAATCAGTTAAATTTAAATTTTGTAATTTTTTTCATTATCGCCTTTTTTACAATGCAATTCAAAATGATTTATTTACTTTTCAAGTACAAACATATCACTTAAAAAAGAGCGAATGTAATGGACTCTAATAAGAAGCTTCCCGACTCCCCTCTAGAAATTTATGCTTGACCCAACATTGAAACGTGAGATTGGTATTTATAATATTCATCCACTAAATTGTATTCTATTAAAGTGAGTCCATTACTTGTATTTTTCTTTAATTAATATATTTAAATATTAGGTTTTTCTCTCCACTCAAAAAGCTATGGCATTAACATTGATTTTAAAAATCAAAACATTGTATTGTTACAATTTTTACAATTTGAAACTCTTTTAAGGATAAATGCATTGTCAATAATTAGTTGAATTTCAATTTTGTAATTTTTTTAATTGTCTCCTTTGCTACAATGCAATTTGAAATGATTTATTTACTTTTTGGGTAAAACCATATCACTTAAGAAAGAGCGAATGCAATAGGCTCTATTATGAAGCTTCCTTACTCCCCTCTAGAGATTTATGCTTAACCCAACATTGAAGCGTGAGATTGGTATTTATAATATTCATCCACTAAAGTGTATTCTATTCAGGTGAGTCCATTACTTGTATTTTTCTCCAATTACCATATTCAAATATTATGTTTTTCTCTCCACTCAAAATGCAATGGCATTAACATTGAATTTAAAAATCAAAGCATTGCTTTTTACAATTTTTACAATTTTAAAGTCTTATAGGGATAAATGCATTGTCAATAATTAGTTGAATTTCAATTTTGTAACCTTTTTAATTGTCTCTTTTGCTACAATGCAATTTGAAAAGATTTATTTACTTTTCAGGTACAAACATGTCGTTTAAGAAAAAGAGAATGCAATGGGCTTTACAAAGAAGCCTCCCCATACCCCTCAAGAGATTTATGCTTGAGCCAACATTGGAGCATGAGATTGGTATTTATAATATTCATCCACTAAAATGTATTCTATTCAAGTGAGTCCATTACTTGTATTTTTCTTCAATTAACATATTCAAAGATTTGGTTTTTCTCTCTACTCACAATGCAATGGCATTAACATTGAATTTTAAAATCCAAACATTGCATTTTTACAATTTTAAAGACATATAGGGTTAAATCCGTTGTCAATAATCAGTTAAATTTCAATTTTGTAATTTTTTCCATTGTCTCCTTTCCTACAATGCAATTCAAAATGATGTATTTACTTTTTGGGTACAAACATATCACTTAAGAAAGAGCGACTGGAACAGACTCTAGTAAGAAGCTTCCCTACTCCTCACTAGAGATTTATGCTTGACCCAACATTGAAGTGTGAGATTGGTATTTATAATATTCATCCACTAAATTGTATTCTATTCAAGTGACTCCATTGCTTGTATTTTTTTTTTTCAATTAACATATTTAAATATTAGGTTTTTCTCTCCACTCAAAAAGCTATGACATTAACATTGATTTTAAAAATCAAAACATTGTATTTTTACAATTTTAAAGATTTTTAGGGATAAATGCACTGTCCCTAATTAGTTGAATTTAAATTTTGTAATTTTTTTAATTGTCTCCTTTGCTACAATGCAATTTGAAAAGATTTATTTACTTTTCAGCCACAAACATATCCCTTTAGAAAAAGTGAATGCAATGGACTCTACAAAGTGGCCTCCCTACACCCCTCTAGAGATTTATGCTTAACCCAACATTGAAGCGTGAGATTGGTATTTATAATATTCATCTACTAAATTGTATTCTATTAAAGTGAGTCCATTAATTGTATTTTTCTTCAACTAACATATTCAAATATTAGGTTTTTCTCTCCACTCAAAATGCAAAGGCATTAACATTGAATTTAAGAATCAAAACATTGCGTTTTTATAATTTTAAAGTCTTCTAGGGAGAAATGCATTGTCAATAATCAGTTGACTTTGAAATTTTGTAATTTTTTTAATTGTCTTCTTTGCTACGATGCAATTTGAAAGGATTTATCTCCTTTTTGGGTACAAACATATCACTTAAAATAAGCGAATGCAATGGGCTCCAATAAAAGGCTTCCCCACTCCTCTCTAGAGATTTATTCTTGACACAACATTGAAGCATGAGATTGGTGTTTAGAATATTTATCTAATAAATTGTATTTTATTCAAGTGAGTCCATTACTTGTATTTTTATTCAATTAACATATTCAAATACTAGGTTTTTCGCTCCACTCAAAATGCAATGGCATTAACATTGAATTTAAAAATCAAGACATTGCCTTTTTACAATTTTAAAGACATTTAGGGATAAATGCATTGTCAATAATCAATTGAATTTAAATTTTGTAATTTTTTTAATTGTCTTCTTTGCTACAATGCAATTTGAAATGATTTATCTACTTTTGGGGTACATAAATGTCACTTAAGAAAAGCAAATGCAATGGACTCTAATAAGAAGCTTCCCCATTCCCCTCTAGAGATTTATGCTTGACCCAACATTGAAGCATGTGATTGGTATTTATATTATTCATCCACTAACATATTCAAATATTAGGTTTTTCTCTCCACACAAAATGCAATGGCATTAACATTGATTTAAAAATCAAAACATTGTATTTTTACAATTTTAAGGACTTCTAAGGATAAATGCATTGTCACTAATTATATTTATTTAAATTTTGTAATATTTTGAATTGTTTTCCTTGCTACAATGCAATTTGAAATAATTTATCTACTTTTTGGGTACAAACATATCACTTACGAAAAAGCGAATGTAATGGGCTCCAATAAGAAGTTTCCCCACTCCCGTCTAGAGATTTATGCCTGACCCAACATTGAAGTGTGAGATTGGTATTTAGAATATTCATCCACTAAATTGTATTCTATTCAAGTGAGCCCATTACTTGTATTTTCCTTGAATTAACATATTGAAATTTTATGTTTTTCTCTCCACTCAAAATGCAATGGCATTGGCATTGAATTTAAAAATCAAAACATTGAATTTTTACAATTTTAAAGACTTCTAGGGATAAATGCATTGTCAATAATCAAATGAATTTAAATTTCATAATTTTTTAAATTGTTTTCTTTGCTACAATGCAATTTGAAATGATTTATCTACTTTCTGGGTACAAACATATCACTTAAGAAAAAGCGAATGCGATGGACTTTATTAAGAAGCTTCCCCACTCCCCTCCACAGATTTATGCTTGACCCAACATTGAAGCGTGAGATTGGTATTTAGAATATTCATCCACTAAATTGTATTCTATTCAAATGAGTCCATTACTTGTATACTCCTTTAATTAACATATTGAACTTTATGTTTTTCTCTCCACCAATGGCATTAACATTGAATTTAGAAATCAAAACTTTGCATTTTTTCAATTTTTACAATTTTGCACTCTTCTAGGGATAAATGCTTTGTCAATAATCAGTTGAATTTAAATTTTGTAATTTTTTTAATTGTCTCCTATGCTACAATGCAATTTGAAATGATTTATCTACTTTTGGGGTACAAACATATCACTTAGGAAAAGCGAATGTAATGGACTCTCATAAGAAACTTCCCTACTCCCTTTTAGAGATTTATATTTGACCCAACACTAAAGCGTGTGTTTGGTATTTATAATATTCATCCACTAAAGTGTATTATATTCAAGTGAGTCCATTACATGTATTTTTCTTCAATTCACTTGTTTAAATATTAGGTTTTTCTCACTTGTTTTCCTTGCTACAATACAATTTGAAATGATTCATCTACTTTTTGGGTACAAGGTTTTTCTCACTTGTTTTCCTTGCTACTTTTCTCACTTCATTACTTCTACTTTTCTACAATTAACATATTCAAATATTGGGATTTTCTCTCGACTCAAAATGCAACGACATTGAAATTGAATTTAAAAATCAAAACATTGCATTTTTACAATTTTAAAGTCTTCTAGGGATAACTGCATTGTCAATAATAGTTAAATTTAAATTTTGTAATTTTTTTTATTGTCTCCTTTGCTACAATGCAATTTGAAATGATTTATTTACTTTCCGAGTACAACCATATCACTTAAGAAATAACAAATCCAATAGACTCTAATAAGAAGCTTCCCCACTCCCCTCTAGAGATTTATGGTTAACCCAACATTGAAGAGTGAGATTGGTTTTTATAATATTCATCCACTAAATTCTATTCTAGTCAAGTGAGTCCATTACTTGTATTTTTCTTCAATTAACATATTCAAAGATTTGGATTTTTCTCTCCACTCAAAAAGCTATGACATTAACATATTTAGATTTGAATTTTTCTGCCACTAATCAGTTGAATTTAAATTTTGTAGTTTTTTTCATTGTCTCCTTTGCTACAATGCAATTTGAAATAATTTATGTACTTTTAAGGTACAACCATATCACTTAAGAAAAAGAGAATGCAATAGACTCTAATAAGAAATTTCCCCCCTCCTCTAGAGTTTTATACTTGACCCAAAATTGAAGTGTGGGATTAGTATTTGTAATATTCATCCACTAAAGTGTATTCTGTTCAAGTAAGTCCATTACTTGTATTTTTCTTCAATTAACATATTCAAATTTTATGTTTTTCCCTCCACTCAAAATGCAGTGGCATTAGCATTGAATTTAAAAATCAAAACATTGCATTTTTACAATTTTTTCAATTTTGAACTCTTCTGGGGATATATGCATTGTCAATAACCAATTGAATTTAAATTTTGTTATTTTTTTTAATTGTCTCCTTTACTACAATGCAATTTGAAATGTTTTAATTGTCTTTAGAAAAAGCAAATGCAATGGACTCTAATAAGAAACTTCCCCACTCCCCTCTAGAGATTATGCTTGACCCAGCAATGAAGTGTGAGATTGGTATTTATAGTATTCATCCACTAAATTGTATTCTATTCAACTAAGTTCATTAATTCTATTTTTCTACAATTAAAATATTCAAATATTAGGTTTTTCTCTCCACTCAAAAATCTATGGCATTAACATTGTATTTTTACAATTTTAAAGACTTCTAGGGATAAATGCACTGTCACTAATCAGTTGAATTTAAATTTTGTAATTTTTTAATTGTCTCCTTTGCCACAATGAAATTTGAAATCATTTACTTACTTTTTGGGTACAAACATATCACTTACGAAAAAATGAATGCAATGGACTCTAATAAGAACCTTCCCCACTCCCCTCTAGAGATTTATAGTTGACCTAATATTGAAGAGTGAGATTGGTTTTTATAATATTCATCCACTAAATTGTATTCTATTCAGGCGAGTCCATCACTTGTATTTTTCTTCAATTAACAAATTCAAAGATTTGGTTTTTCTCTCCACTCAAAAAGCTATGGCATTAACATTGAATTTAAAAATCAAAAACATTGTATTTTTACAATTTTAAAGACTTCTAGGGATAAATGCACTATCACTAATCAGTTGAATTTAATTTTTGTAATTGTCTCCTTTGGTATAATGCAATTTGAAATCATTTATTTACTTTTCGAGTACAAACATATCCCTGACAAAAAATGAATGCAATGGACTCTAATAAGAAGTTTCCCCACTCCCCTCCAGAGATTTATGGTTAACCCAACATTGAAGAGTGAGATTGGTTTTTATAATATGCATCCACTAAATTGTATTCTATTCAAATGAGTCCATTACTTGTATTTTTCTTTAATTAACATGTTCAAAGATTTGGTTTTTCTCTCTACTCAAAATGCAATGGCATTAACATTGAATTTAGAAATCAAAACATTGTAATTTTACAATTTTAAAAACTTCAAGGGATAAATGCACTATCACTAATTAGTTGAATTTAAATTTTGTAATTTTTTTCATTGTTTCCTTTGCTACAATGCAATTTGAAATGATTTATTAATTTTTTGGGTACCATCATATCACTTAAGAAAAAGCGAATGCAATAGACTCTGATAAGAAGTTTCCCCACTCTCCTCTTGAGAATTTATACTTAACCCAACATTGAAGCGTGAGATAAGTATTTATAATATTCATCGATTAAATTGTATTCTATTCAAGTGAATCCATTACTTGAATTTTTCTTCAATTAACATATTCAAGTTTTATGTTTTTCCCTCCACTCAAAATGCAATGGCATTAACATTGAATTTTTTCTAGGGATAAATACATTGTTAATAACCAGTTGAATTTAAAATTTTTAATTTTTTTTAATTGTCTCCTTCGCTACAATGCAATTTTAAATGATTTATCTACTTTTTGGGTACAACCATATCACTTAAGAAAAAGCGAAAATAATGAACTGTAATAAGATGCTTCCTCACTCACCTCTAGAGGTTTATGTTTGACCCAACATTGAAGCGTGAGATTGGTATTTATAATAGTCATCCCTTAAAGTGTATTCTATTCAAGTGAGTCCATTACTTGTATTTTCCTTCAATTAACATTTCTAAATATTATGTTTTTCTCTCCACTCAAAATGTAATGACATTAACATTGAATTTAAAAATCAAAACATTGCATTTTTTCAATTTTTACAATTTTATAGCCTTCTAGGGATAAATGCATTATCAGTAATGAATTGAATTTAAATTTTTTAATTTTTTTAATTGTCTCCTTTGCTACAATGCAATTTGAAATGATTTCTCTACTTTTTGGGTACAAACATATCACTTAAGAAAAGGCAAATGCAATGGACTCTAATAAGAAGCTCCCGCACTCTCTTATAAAGATTTATGCTTGACCCAACATTCAAGCGTAAGATTAGTATTTATAATATTTTTCTTCAATTAAAATATTCAAATATTATGTTTTTCCCTCCACTCAAAATGCAATGGCATTAACATCGAATTTAAAAATCAAAACATTGCATTTTTACACTTTTAAAGTCTTCTAGTGATAGATGGATTGTCAATAATAACTTGAATTTAAATTTTGTAATTTTTCTAATTGGGTAAGAACATATCGCTTAACAAAAAGTGAAAGCAATGGATTCTAACAAGAAGCTTCCCCACTCCCCTCTAGAGTTTTATGCTTGACCCAACATTGAAGCGTGAGATTAGTATTTAGAGTATTCATCTACAAACGTGTATTCTCTTCAAGTGAGTCCATTGCTTGTATTTTTCTACAATTAACTTATACAAATATTATGTTTTTCTCACCACTCAAAATGCAATGGCATTAATGATATATTTAAAAATCGAAACATTGCATTTTTACAATTTTAAAGTCATCTAGGGTTAAGTGCATTGTTAATAATAAGTTGAATTTAAATGTTGGAATTGTTTTAATTGTACCCTTTGCTATAATGCAATCTCAAATGATTTATCTACTTTTTGGGTACAAACATATCACTTAAGAAAAAGTAAATGTAATGGACACTAAAAAGAAGCTTCCTCACTCCTGTCTAGAGGTTTATACTTGACCTAACATTAAAGCATGAGATTGGTATTTATAATATTCATCCACTAAAGTGTATTATATTCAAGTGAGTCCATTACTTGTATTTTACTTCAATTAACATATTCAAATATTATGTTTTTCTCTCCACTCAAAATGAAATAGCATTAATATAGAATGTAAAAATCAAAACTTTACATTTCTATAATTTTTACAATTTTAAAGTCTTCTAAGGATAAATGCATTGTCAATAATCAATTGAATCTAAATTTAGTAATTTTATTAATTGTCTTCTTTACTACAATGCAATTTGAAATGATTTATCTACTTTTTTGGTACGAACATATCACTTAACAAAAAACGAATGCCATGGACTCTAATAAGAAGCTTGTCCATTCTCCTCTAGAGGGTTATGCTTGACCCAACATTGAACAATGAGATTGGTATTTATAATATTCATCTACTAAATTGTATTCTATTCAAGTGAGCCCATTACTTTTATTTTTCTTCAATTAACATATTCAAATATTATGTTTTTCTCTTTACTCAAAATGTAATAACATTAACATTGAATTTAAAAAACAAAACATTGCATTTTTACAATTTTTACAATTTTAAAGTCTTCTAGGGATAAATGCATTGTCAATAATTAGTTGAATTTAAATTTTGTAATTTTTTTATTTGTCTTCTTTGCTACAAAACAATTTCAAATGATTTATCTACTTTTTGGGAACAAACACATCAATGAAGAAAAAGTGAATGCAATGGACTCTAATAAGAAACCTCCCCACTCCCTTTTAAAGATTTATGCTTGACCCAACATTAAAGCATGAGATTGATATTTATAATATTCATCCACTATAGTGTGTTCTATTCAAGTGAGTCCATTACTTGTATTCTTCTCAAATTAAAATATTCAAATTTTAAGTTTTTCATTCCACTCAAAATGCAATGACATTAACATTGAATTTAAAAATCAAAACATTGCATTTTTACAATTTTCACAATTTTAAAGTCTTCTAGGGATAAATGCATTGTCAATAATCAATTGAATGCAAATTTTTTAATTTTTTTTAAATGTCTCCTTTGCTACAATGCAATTTGAAATGATTTACCTACTTTTTGGGTACAAACATATTGCCTAAGTAAAAGCAAATGCAATGGACTATAATAAGAAACTTCCCTACTCCCCTCTAGAAATGTATGCTTGACCCTAAATTGAAGCGTGGGATTGTTATTTATAATATTCATCCACTAAAGTGTATTCTATTCAAATGAGTCCATTACTTTTATTTTTCTTCAATTAACATATTCAAGTATTATATTTTTCTGTCCTCTCAAAATGCAATAGCATTAACATTGAATTTAAAAATCAAAACATAGCATTTTTACAATTTTTACAGTTTCAAAGTCTTCTAAGGATAAATGCATTGTCAACAACCAGTTGAATTGAAATTTTGCAATTTTTTTAATTGTCTCCTTTGCTACAATGCAATTTGAAATGATTTATCTACTTTTTGAGTACAAACATATTACCTAAGTAAATGCAAATGCAATGGACCATAATAAAAAGCGTGCCTACTCCTCTTTAGAGATTTATGCTTGCCCCAAAATTGAAGTGTAAGATTGCTATTTATAATATTCATCTACTAAAGTGTATTCTTTTCGAGTCCATTACTTGTATTTTTCTTCAATTAACATATTCAAATAATATATTTTTCTCTCCACTTAAAATGCCATGGCATTAACATTGAATGTAAAAATCAAAACATTGCATTTCTACAATTTTTACAAATTTAAAGTCTTCCGGAGGATTATGCTTGACCCTACATTGAAGTGTGACATTTGTATTTATAATTTTTATCCACTAAAGTGTATTCTATTGAAGTGAGTCCATTACTTGTATTTTTCTTCAATTAACATTTTCAAATATTATGTTTTTCTCTCCACTCAAAATGCAATGGCATTAACATAGAATGTAAAAGTCAAAACATTACATTTCTACAATTTTTACAATTTTAAAGTCTTCTGAGGATAAATGCATTGTCAATAATCAATTGAATTTAAATTTTGTAATTTCTTTAATTGTCTCCTTTGCTACAATGCAATTTGGAATGATTTATCTAATTTTTTGGTACAAACATATCACTTAAGAAAAAAGTGAATGAAATGGACTCTAATAAGTAGCTTACTCACTCCCTTCAAGTGGTTTATGCTTGACCCAACATTGAATCATGAAATTGGTATTTATAATATTCATCCACTAACGTGTATTCTATTGAAGTGAGACCATTACTTGTATTTTTCTTCAATTAACATATCCAAATATTATGCTTTTCTCTCCACTCAAAATGCAATGGCATTAACATTGAATTTAAAAATCAAAACATTGTATCTTTACAATTTTAAAGTCTTATAGGGATAAATGCAATGTAAATAATCAATTGAATTAAAATTTTGTAATTTTTTTAATTGTCTCATTTGCTACAATGTAATTGGAAATGATTTATCTACTTTTTGGGTACAAACATATCACTCAAGGAAAAACGAATGCAATGGACTCTAATAAAAAGCTTCCCCACTCCCTTCTAGAGATTTATGCTTGACCCAACATTGAAGTGTGAGATTGGTATTTATAATATTCATCCACTAAATTGTAATCTATTCAAGGGAGTCCATTATTGGTATTTTTCTTCAATTGACATCTTCAAATACTATTTTTTTCTCTCCACTCAAAATGCAATGACATTTACATTGAATTTAAATATCAAAACATTGCATTTTTACAATTTTTACAATTTTAAAGTCTTCTAGGGATAAATGCAATGTCAATAGTCATTTGAATTTATATTTTTTAATTTTTTTAGTTGTCTCCTTTGCTACAATGCAATTGGAAATGATTTATCTACTTTTTGGGCACAAACATATCACTTAAGAAAAGCCAAATGCAATGGACTCTAAATGTATTGTTAATAATCAATTCAATTTAAATTTTGTAATTTTTTAATTCTCTTCTTTCCTACAATGCAAATTGAAATGATTTATCTACTTTTTAGGTACAAATATGTCACTTAAGAAAAAGCGAATGCAATGGGCTTTAATAAGAAACTTCCTCACTCCCCTCTAGAGATTTATGCTTGACCCAACATTGAAGGGTGAGATTGGTATTTATAATATTTATCTACTAAATTGTATTCTATTCAAGTGAGCCCATTACTTCTTTTTTTCTTCAATTAACGTATCCAAATATTAGGTTTTTCTCTTTACTCATAATGCAATGACATTAACATTGAATTTAAAAATCAAAACATTGCATTTCTACAATTTTTACAATTTTAAGGTCTTCTAGGGATTAATGCGTTGTTAATAATCAGTTGAATTAAAATTTTGTAATTTTTTTAATTCTCTTATTTGCTACAATGCAATTTGAAATGATTTATCTACTTTTTAGGTACAAATATATCACTTAAGGAAAAGCGAATCAAATGGAGTCCAATAATAAGCTTCCCCACTCTCCTCTAGTGGTTTATGCTCGACCCAAAATTGAAGAGTGGGATTGCTATTTATAACATTCATCTACTAAAGCGTATTTTATTCAAATGAGTCCATTACTTGTATTTTTCTTCAATAAACATGTTCAAATTTTATGTTTTCCTCTCCACTCAAAATGCAATGGCATTAACATTGAATTGAAAAATCAAAACATTGCATTTATAATATTTTTAAAATTTTAAAGACTTCAAGGGATAAATGCATTGTCAATAATCAGTTAAATTTCAATTTTGTAATTTTTTTAATTGTCTCCTTTGCTACAATGTAATTGGAAATGATTTATCAACTTTTTGGGTACAAACATATCACTTCAAAAAAGCCTAATGCAATGGACTCTAATAAGAAACTTCCCTACTCCCCTCTAGAGATTTATGCATGGCCTAAAATTGAAGCGTGGGATTGTTGTTTATAATATTCATTCACTAAAATGTATTTTATTCAAGTGAGTCTATCACTTGTACTTTTCTTCAATTAACATATTCAAATATTATATTTTTCTATCCACTCAAAATTCAATGGCATTAACAATAAATTTGAAAATCAAAACATTGCATTTTTACAATTTTTACAATTTTGAAAGTCTTCTAAGGATAAATGCATTGTAAATAATCAGTTCAATTTAAATTTTGCAATTTTTTAATTGTCTTCTTTCCTACAATGCAATTTGAAATGATTTATTTACTTTTTGGGTACAAACATATTGCCTAAGTAAAAGCAAATGCAATGGACTATAATAAAAAGCTTCCCCACTCCCCTCTAGAGATTTATACTTGACCTAACATTGAAGTATGAGATTTGTACTTAGAATATTTATCCACTAAATTGTATTTTATTTACGTGAGTCCATTACTTGTATTTTTCTTCAATTAACATATTCAAATATTATGTTTTTCTACCCACTCAAAATGCAATAGCATTAACATTGAATTTAAAATCAAAACATTGCATTTTTATAATTTTTACAATTTTGTACTCTTTTAGGGATAAAAGCATTCACAATAATCAGTTGAATTTAAATTTTGTAATTTTTTTAATTGTCCCCTTTGCTACAATGCAATTTGAAATGATTTATCTACGTTTTGGGTACAAACATATAAATTAAGAAAAAACGATTGAAATGGAATTTAATAAGAAGCTTCCCCACTCCCCTCTAGAGATTTATACTTGACCGAACATTGAAGTGTGCGATTGGTATTTATATTATTCATCCCCTAAAGTGTATTATATTCAGGTGAGTCCATTACTTGTATTTTTCATCAATTAACATATTAAAATATTTTGTTTTTCTTTCCACTCAAAATGCAATGGCATTAGGATTGAATTTAAAAATCAAAACATTCAATTTTTACAATTTTTAAGTCTTCTAGGGATAAATGCATTGTGAACAATCAATTGAATTTAAATTTTGTAATTTTTTTAGTTGTTTCCTTTGCTACAGTGCAATTTGAAATGATTTATTTGCTTTTTCGATACAAACATATCACTTAAAAAAAGCAAATACAATGGGCTCTAATAAGAAGCTTCCCCACTCTCTTATAGAAAATTATGCTTGCCCTAACGTTGAAGGGTGAGATTGGTATTTATAATATTCATCCACTAAATTGTATTTTATTCGAGTGAGTCCATTACTTGTATTTTCCTAAAATTAACATATTCAGAACATTGCATTTTTTCAATTTTTACAATTTTAAAGTCTTCAAGGGATAAATACATTGTCAATAGTCAGTTCAATTTAAATTTTGTAATTTTTTAATTCTCTTCTTTCCTACAATGCAATTTGAAATGATTTATCTACCTTTTGGGTACAAACATATCACTTAAGAAAAAGCGAATGCAATGGGCCCTAACAAGAAGCTTTCCCACTCCCCACTAGAGATTTATGCTTGACCCAATATTGAAGGGTGAGATTGGTATTTATAATCTTCATCCACTAAATTGTATTCTATTCAAGTGAGTTTGTTACTTTTACTTTTCTAAAATTAACATATTCAAATATTATCTTTTCTCTCCACTCAAAATTCAATGACATTGGCAATAAATTTAAAAATTAGAACATTGTATTTTTATAATTTTTACAATTTTAAAGTCTTCTAGGGATAAATACATTATCAACAATCAGTACAATTTAAATTTTGTAATTTTATAATTCTCTTCATTCCTATAATGGAATTTGAAATGATTTATCTACTTTTTGGGTAGAAACATATCACTTAAGAAAAACCGAATGCAATGGACTCTAATAATAAGCTTCCCCACTCCCCACTAGAGATTTATGCTTGGCCCAAAATTGAAGCGTGGGATTGTTCTTTATAATATTCATCTACTAAAGCATATTCTATGAAAGTGAGTCCATTACTTGTATTTTTCTAAAATTAACACATTCAAAAATTATGTTTTTCTCTCCACTCAAAATTCTATGGCATTAACAATAAATTTAAAAATTAGAACATTGCATTTCAACAATTTTTACAATTTTAAAGTCTTCTAGGGATAAATACATTGTCAATAGTAAGTTCAATTTAAATTTTGTAATTTTTTAATTCTCTTTTTTCCTACAATGCAATTTGAAATGATTTATCTACTTTTTGGGTACAAACATATCACCTAAGAAAAAGCGAATGCAATGAGCCCTAACAAGAAGCTTCCCCACTCCCCACTAGAGATTTATGATTGACCCAACATTGAAGGGTGAGATTGGTATTTATAATATTCATCAACTAAATTGTATTCTATTCACGTGAGTCCGTTACTTGTATTTTTCTAAAATTAACATATTCAAATATTATATTTCTCTCCACTCAAAATTCAATGGCATTAAAAATAAATTTAAAAATCAGAACATTGCATTTTTACAATTTTTACAATTTTAAATTCTTCTAGGGATAAATACATTGTCAATAATTAGTTCAATTTAAATTTTGTAATTTTTTAATTCTCTTCTTTCCTACAATGCAATTTGAAATGATTTATCTACTTTTTTGGTACAAACATATTATTTAACAAAAAAACAAATGCAATGGACTCTAATAAGAAGCTTCCCCACTCCCCTCTAGAGAGTTATGCTTGACCCAAAATTGAAGCGTGGGATTGTTGTTTATAATAGTCATTTACTAAAGCATATTCTGTTCAAGTGAGTCCATTACTTGTATTTTTCTAAAATTAACATATTCAAATATTATATTTTTCTCTCCACTCAAAATTCAGTGGCATTAACAATAAATTTAAGAATCAGAACATTGCATTTTTTCAATTTTTACAATTTGAAAGTCTTATAGGGATAAATATATTGTCAATAATCAGTTGAATTTAAATTTTGCAATTTTTTACTTCTCTTCTTTCCTACAATGCAATTTGAAATGATTTATCTACTTTTTGGGTACAATCATATCACTTAACAAAAAGCAAATGCAATGGACTCTAATAAAAAGCTTCCCCACTCCCCTCTAGAGAGTTATGCTTGACCCAAAATTGAAGCGTGGGATTGTTGTTTATAATAGTCATCTGCTAAAGCATATTCTATTCAAGTGAGTCCATTACTTGTATTTTTCTAAAATTAACATATTCAAATATTATATTTTTCTCTCCACTCAAAATTCAGTGGCATTAAAAATAAATTTAAGAATCAGAACATTGCATTTTTTCAATTTATACAATTTTAAAGTCTTCTAGGGATAAATATATTGTCAATAATCACTTGAATCTAAATTTTGTAATTTTTTACTTCTCTTCTTTCCTACAATGCAATTTAAAATGATTTATCTACTTTTTGGGTACAAACATATCACTTAAGAAAAAAGCAACTACAATGGGCTCTAAAAAGAAGCTTCCTCACTCCCCTCTAGAAATTTATGCTTGACCCAACATTAAAAGGTGAGATCGGTATTTATAATATTCATCTACTAAATTGTATTCTATTGAAGTGAGTTTATTACTTGTATTTTTCTAAAATTAACATATTTAAATATTATATTTTTCTCTCCACTCAAAATTTTATGGCATTAACAATAAATTTAAAAATTAGAACATTGAATTTCAACAATTTGTACAATTTTAAAGTCTTCTAGGGAGAAATACATTATCAATAATTAGTTCAATTTAAATTTTGTAATTTTTTAATTCTCTTTTTTCCTACAGTGCAATTTGAAATGATTTATCTACTTTTTGGGTACAAACATATCACCTAAGAAAAAGCGAATGCAATGGGCCATAACAAGAAGCTTCCCCACTCCCCACTAGAGATTTATGATTGACCCA
>JAHLGP010016427.1:244571-256139 GCA_020141445.1 Bruguiera sexangula
ATGCAATTTGAAATGATTTATCTACTTTTTGGGTACAAACATATCACTTAACAAAAAGCGAATGCAATGGACTCTAATAAGAAGCTTCCCCACTCCCCTATAGAGAGTTATGCTTGACCCAAAATTGAAGTGTGGGATTGTTGTTTCTAATAGTCATCTGCTAAAGCATATTCTATTCAAATGAGTCCATTACTTGTATTTTTCTAAAATTAACATATTCAAAAATTATGTTTTTCTCTCCACTCAAAATTCAATGGCATTAACAAGAAATTTAAAAATCAGAACATTGCATTTTTACAATTTTTACAATTTTCGAGTTTTCTAGGGATAAATACATTGATAATATTCAGTTCAATTTAAATTTTGTAATTTTATAAGTCTCTTCTTTCTTACAATGCAATTTAAAATGATTTATCTACTTTTTGGGTTCAAACATATCAATTCAGAAAAAGGGAATGCAATGTGCCCTAACAAGAAGCTTTCCCACTCCCCACTAGAGATTTATGCTTGACCCAACATTAAATGGTGAGATTGGTATTTATAATATTCATCCACTAAATTGTATTCTATTCAAGTGAGTCTGTTACTTTTACTTTTCTAAAATTAACATATTCAAATATTATGTTTTTCTCTCCACTAAAAATTCAATGGCATTGACAATAAATTTAAAAATCAGAAGAATGCATTTTTGCAATTTTAAAGTCTTCTAGGGATAACCACATTGTCAATAATTAGTTCAATTTAAATTTTGTAATTTTTTAAGTCTCTTCTTTCCTACAATGCAATTTGAAATGATTTATCTACTTTTTGGGTACAAACATATCACTTAAGAAAAAGCAAATGCAATGGGCTCTAATAAGAGGCTTCCCCACTCCCCTCTAGAGATTTATGCTTGACCTAGCATTGAAGTGTGCGATTAGTATTTATATTATTCATCCCCTAAAGTGTATTCTATTTAGGAGAGTCCATTACTTGCACTTTTCTTCAATTAACATTCAAATATTAGGTTTCTCTCTCCACTCAAAATGCAATGGCATTAACATTGAATTGAAAAATGAAAACATTGCATTTTTACAATTTTTACAATTTTAAAGTTTTTTAGGGATAAATGCATTGTCAATAATTAGTTGAACTTAATTTTTGTAATTTGTTTTATTGTCTTATTTGCTACAATGCTATTTGAAATGATTTATCTACTTTTTGGGTACAAACATGACACTTATGAAAAAGTAAATGTAGTGGACTCTCATAAGAAGCTTCCCCACTCCCCTATAGAGGTTTATGCTTGACCCAACATTGAAGCATATAATATTTATTAAACTAAAATGTATTATTTTCAGGAGAGTCCATTACTTGCACTTTTCTTCAATTAACATTCTAATATTATGTTTCTCCCTCCACTCAAAATGCAATGACATTAACAGTGAATTTAAAAATGAAAACATTGCATTTTTACAATTTTAAAGTTTTCTAGGGATAAATGTATTCCCAATAATTAGTTAAATTTAAATTTTATAATTTTTTTAATTGTCTTTTTTACTACAATGCAATTTGAAAAGATTTATGTACTTTTTAGGAACAACCATATCGCTTAAGAAAAAGCGAATGCAATGAACTCTAATAAGAAGTTTCCCCACTCTGCTTTTGAGATTTACGCTTAACCCACCATTGAAACGAGTGATTGGTATTTATATTATTTATTAATTAAAGTGTATTATATTCAGGTGAGTCCATTACTTGCACTTTTCTTCATTTAACATTCAAATATTAGGTTTTTCTCTCCACTCAAAATGCAATGGCATTAACATTGATTTTGAAAAACAAAACATTGCATTTTTACAATTTTTAAAATTTTAAAGTCTTCTAGGGATAAATGCATTGTCAATAATCAGTTGAATTTAAATTTTGTAATTTTTTTTAATTGTCTTCTTTGCTACAATGCAATTTGAAATGATTTATCTACCTTTTGGGTCCAAACATATCACTTAAGAAAAAGTGAATGCAGTGGACTCTAATAAAATGCTTCCCCACTCCCCTCTAGAGATTTAAGCTTGACCTAACATTAAACCGTGAGTTTGCTATTTATAATATTCATCCACTAAAGTGTATTTTATTCAAGTGATTCCATTACTTGTATTTTTCTTCAATTAACATATTCAAATATTATGTTTCTCTCTCCACTCAAAATGCAATGTCATTAACAATAAATTTAAAAATCAAAATATTGCATTTTTACAATTTTTACAATTTTAAAGTCTTCTAGAGATAAATGCATATTTAATTGTTAGTTGAATTTAAATTTTGTAATTTTTTAATTGTCTTCCTTTCTACAAGGTAATTTGAAATGATTTATCTACATTTTGGGTACAAACATATAACCTAAGAAAAAGCGAATGCAACGGGCTCTAATAAGAAACTTCCCCACTCCCCTCTAGAGATTTATGCTTGACCCAACATTGAAGGGTGAGATTGGTATTTATAATATTCATCCACTAAATTGTATTCTATTCAACTGAGTCCATTACTTGAATTTAAATTTTGTAACTTTTTTAATTGTCTCCTTTGCTACAATGAAATTTGAAATGATTTACCTACTTTTTGGGTACAAACATATTACTTAAGTAAAAGCAAATGCAATGGAATATAATAAGAAGCTTCCCTACTCCCCTCTAGAGATTTATCCTTGACCCAAAATTGAAGTGTAAGATTGCTATTTATAATATTCATCCACTAAAGTGTATTCTATTCAAGTGAATCCATTACTTGTATTTTTCTTCAATTAACATATTCAAATATGAGGCTTTTCTCTCCACTCAAAATGCAATGGCATTAACATTGAATTTAAAAATGAAAACATTTCATTTTTACAATTTTGAAGTCTTTTAGGGATAAATACATTGCCAATAATGAGTTGAATTTGAATTTTGTAATTTTTTTAATTGTCTCCTTCGCTTTAATGCAATTTGAAAACATTTATCTACTTTTTGGGAACAAACATATCACTCAAGAAAAAGCAAATGCAATGGACTCTAATAAGAAACTTCCCTCCTCCGTTCTAGAGGTTTATGCTTGACCTAACATTGAAGTGTGAGATAGGTATTTATAATATTGATCCACTAAAGTGTATTATATTCAAGTCAGTCCATTACTTGTATTTTTCTTCAATTAACATCTTTAAATATTATGTTTTCCTCTCCACTCAAAATACAATGGCATTAACATAGAATGTAAAAATCAAAACATTGCATTTCTACAATTTTTAGAAATTTAAATTCTTCTAAGGATAAATATATTGTCAATAATTAGTTGAATTTAAATTTTGTAATTTTTTTAATTGTCTCTTCAGCTACAATGCAATTTGAAATGATTTATCTCATTTTTGGGTACAAACGTATCACTTAATAAAAAGCAAATGCAACGGACTCTAAAAAGAAACTTCCTTACTCCCCTCTAGAGGTTTATGCTTGACCCAACATTGAATTGTGAGATTGATATTTATAATATTCATCCACTAAAGTGTATTCTATTCATTTGACTCTATTAGTTGTATTTTTCTTCAATTAACATATCCAAATATTATGTTTTTCTATCCACTCAAAATGCAATGGCATTAACATTAAATTTAAAAGTCAAATCATTGCATTTTTACAATTTTAAAGTCTTCTAAGGATAAATGCAATGTCAACAATCTATTGAATTTAAATTTCGTAATTTTTTTAATTGTCTCCTTTGCTACATTGCAATTTGAAATGATTTATCCACTTTTTGGGCACAAACATATTGCCTAAGTAAAAGCCAATGCAATGGACTAAAATTAAAAGCTTCCCCACTCCCTTGTAGAGATTTATGTCTGACCCAAAATTGAAGCGTGTGATTCCTATTTATAATATTCATCCCCCAAAGTATATTCTTTTCAAGTAAGTCCATTACTTGTATTTTTCTTCAATTAACATATTCAAATATTATGTTTTTCTCTCCACTTAAAATGCAATGGCATTTACATAGAATGTAAAAATCAAAACATTGCATTTTTACAATTTTTACAAATTTAAAGCCTTCAAGGGATAAATGCATTGTTAATAATCAGTTGAATTTAAATTTTGTAATTTTTTTAATTGTCTCCTTTGCTACAATGCAATTTGAAATGATTTATCTACTTTTTGGGTACAAACATATTGCCTAAGTAAAAGCAAATGCAATGGACTATAATAAAAAGCTTCCCCACTCCCCTGTAGAGATTTATGTCTGACCCAAAATTGAAGCGTGGGATTCCTATTTATAACATTCATCCCTTAAAGTATATTCTTTTCATGTGAGTCCATTACTTGTATTTTTCTTCAATTAACATATTTAAATATTATGTTTTTCTCTCCACTCAAAATGTAATGGCATTAATGATCTATTTAAAAATCAAAACATTGCATTTTTACAATTTTTACAATTTTAAAGTCTTCTAAGGCTAAATGCATTGTCAATAATCATTTGAATTTAAATGTTGGAATTTTTTTAGTTGTCTCCTTTGCTACAACGGAACTTGAAATGATTTATCTACTTTTTGGGAACAAACATATCACTTAAGAAAAAGCAAATGCAATGGACTCTATTAAGAAGCATCTTCACTCCCCTCTAAAGGTTTATACTTGACCCAACATTGAAGCGTGAGATTGGTATTTATAATATTCATCCATTAAAGTGTCTTATATTCAAAATAGTACAATACTTGTACTTTTCTTCAATTAAGATATTCAAATATTATGTTTTTCTCTCCACTCAAAATGCAATGGCATTAACATAGAATGTAAAAATCAAAACATTGCATTTCTACAATTTTTACAAATTTAAAGTCTTCTAGGGATAAATGCATTGTCAATAATCAGTTGAATTTAAATTTTGTAATTCTTTTAATTGTCCCCAGTGCTCTAATGCAATTTGAAATGATTTATCTACTTTTTGGGTACAAACATATCACTTAAGAAAAAGCAAATGTAATGGACTCTAATAAAAAGCTTCCCCACTCCCCTTTAGAGATTTACGCTTGACCCAAAATTGAAGCGTGGGATTGATATTTATAATATTCATTCACTAAAGTGTATTGTATTCAAGTGAGTCTATTACTTATATTTTCTTCAATTAACATATCCAAATATTATGTTTTTCGGTCCACTCATAATGTAATGACATTAACATTGAATTTAAAAATCAAAACATTGCATTTTTACACATTCAAAGTCTTCTAGGGATAAATGGATTGCCAATAATCAGTTGAATTTAAATTCTATAATTTTTTTAATTGTCTCCTTTGCTATAATGCAATTTGAAATGATTTATCTAATTTTTGGGTACAAAGATATTGCTTAGGAAAAATTGAATGCAATGGACTCTAATTAGAAGCTTCCTTATTCCCCTCTAGAGGTTTATGCTTGACCTAAGATTGAAGCGTGAGATTAGTTTTTATAATATTCAACCACTAAAGTTTATTCTATTCGAGTGAGTCCATTACTTGAATTTTTCTTGAATTAACAAATCCAAATATTATGTTTTTCTCTCCACTCAAAATGCAATGACATTGACATTGAATTGAAAAATCAAAACATTGCATTTTTATAATTTTTACAATTTTAAAGTCTTATAGGAATAAATGCAATGTCAATAATCAGTTGAATTTAAATTTTATAATTTGTTTAATTGTCTCCTTTACTACAACACAATTTAAAAAGATTTCTCTACTTTTTGGGTACAAACATATCACTTAAGAAAAAATGAATACAATGGACTCTTATAAGAAGCTTCCCCACACCCCTTTAGAGATTTATGCTTAACCCAACATTTAGGCGTGTGATTGGTATTTATAATATTCATACACTAAAGTGTATTATATTGAAGTATGTTCATTACTTGTATTTTTCTTCAATTAAGATATTCAAAAATTATGTTTTTCCCTCCACTCAAAATGCAATGGGATTAACATTGAATTTAAAAATCAAAACATTGCATTTTTAAAATTTTAAAGTCTTCTAAAAATAATGCATTGTAAATAATCAATTGAATTTGAATTTTGTAATTTTTTTAATTATCTCCTTTGCTACAATGCAATTTGAAAAGATTTCTCTACTTTTCGGGCATAAACACATCACTTAAGAAAAAGCGAATGCAATGGACTCTAATAAAAAGCCTCCCCACTCCCCTTTAGAGATTTATCCTTAAGCAAACATTAACGCATGAGAATGATATTTATAATATTCATCCACTAAAGTCCATCCTATTTAAATGAGTCCTTTATTTGTATTTTTCTTCAATTAACATATTCAAATATTATGTTTTTCCCTCAACTCAAAATGCAATGGCATTAACTTTGAATTTAAAAATCAAAACATTGCATTTTTACAATTTTAAAGTCTTATAAGAAAATGCACTATAAATAATCAGCTGAAATTGAATTTTGTAATTTTTTTAATTGTCTCCTTCGCTACAATGCAATTTGAAAAGATTTCTCTACTTTTTGGTTACACACACATCACTTAAGAAAAAGCAAATACAATGGACTCTAATAAGAAGCCTCCCCACTCCCCTTTGAAGATTTATACTTGACCCAACACTGAGGCGTGAGAATGGTATTTATAATATTCATCCACTAAAGTCTATCATATTCAAATGAGTCCATTACTTGTATTTTTCTTCAATTAACATATTCAAATATTATGTTTTTCCCTCCCCTCAAAATGCAATGGCATGAACATTGAATTTAAAAATCAAAACATTGCATTTTTACACTTTTAAAATCTTTTAGGGATAAATGGATTGTCAATAATCAATTGAATTTAAATTTCGTAATTTTTTTAATTGTCTCCATTGCTATAATGCAATTTGAAATGATTTATCTAATTTTTGGGTACAAACATATTGCTTAGGAAAAAGTGAATGCAATGGACTCTAATTAGAAGCTTCCTCACTCCCCTCTAAAGGTTTATGCTTGACCCAAGATTGAAGCGTGAGATTGGTATTTACAATATTCGTCCACTAAAGTGTATTCTATTCGAGTGAGTCCATTACTTGAATTTTCTTCAATTAACATATCCAAATATTATATTTTTTTCTCCACTCAAAATGCAATGGCATTAACATTGAATTCAAAAATCAAAACATTGCATTTTTACAATTTTTACCATTTTAAAGTCTTCTAGATTTAAATGCATTGTCAATAATCAGTTAAATTTAAATGTTGTAATTTTTCTAATTGTCTCTTTTGCTACAATGCAATTTAAAATGATTTACACAATTTTTGGGTATAAACTTTTCACTTAAGAAAAAGCGAATGCAATGGACTCTAATAAGAAGTTTCCCCACTACCCTCTAGAGATTTCTACATGACCCAAAATTGAAGCATGAGATTGCTATTTATAATATTTGTCCACGAAAGTGTATTTTATTCAAGTGAGTCCATTACTTGTATTTTTATTCAATTAACATATTCAAATATTATGTTTTTCTCTCTAGTGAAAATGCTATCACATTGACATTGTATTCAAAAATCAAAACATTGCATTTTTACAATTTTTACAATTTTAAAGTCTTCTAGGTATAAATGCAATGTCAATAATCAGTTGAATTTATATTTTTGAATTTTTTTCATTATCTCTTTTGCTACAATGCAATTTGAAATGATTTATCTAATTTTTGGGTACAAACATATCACTTAAGAAAAAACAAATGCAATGGACTCTAATAAAAAGCTTCCCAACTCCCCTCTAGAAATTTATGCTTCACCCAACATTTAAGCGTGTGATTGGTATTTATAATATTCATACACTAAACTGTATTATATTCAAGTGTGCCCATTACTTGTATTTTTCTTCAATTAACATATTCAAATATTAGCTTTTTCCCTCCACTCAAAATGCAATGGCATTAACATTGAATTTAAAAATCAAAACTTTGCATTTTTACACTTTTGAAGTCTTCTATGGATAAATGGATTGTCAATAATCACTTGAATTTAAATTCTGTAATTTTTTTAATGCTCTCCTTTGCTATAATGCAATTTGAAATGATGTATTTAATTTTTTGGTACAAATAGGTTGCTTAGGAAAAAGCGAATGCAATGGACTCTAACTAGAAGCTTCCTCACTTCTCCTTAAAGGTTTATGCTTGACCCAATATTGAAGCGTGAGATTGGTATTTATAATATTCAATGGCTAAAGTGTATTCTATTTAAGTGAGTCCATTACTTGAATTTTTCTTCAATTAACATAACCAAATATTATGTTTTTTTTTTCTCCATGCAAAATGCAATGGCATTAACATTGAATTCAAAAATCAAAAGATTACATTTTTACAATTTTTACAATTTTAAAGTCTTCTAGGGATAAATGCAATGTCAATAATCAGTTGAATTTAAATTTTATAATTTTTTTAATTGTCTTCTTTACTACAATGCAATTTAAAATGATTTATCTACTTTTTGGGTACAAACATATCACTTAAGAAAAAATGAATACAATGGACTCTAATAAAAAGCTTCCCCACTCCCCTCGAGAGATTTGTACTTAACCCAACATTTAGGTGTGCGATTGGTAGTTATAATATTCATACACTAATGTGTATTATATGGAAGTGTGTCCATTATTTGTATTTTTCTTCAATTAACATATCCAAATATTATGTTTTTGTCTCCACTCAAAATGCAATGGAATTGACATTGAATTCAAAAATCAAAATAATGCATTTTTACAATTTTTACAATTTTAAAGTCTTTTGAGGATAAATGCAATGTCAATAATCAGTTGAATTTAAATTTTATAATTTTTTTAATTGTCTCCCTTGCTACAATGCAATTTGAAATGATTTATCTACTTTTTCGGTACAAACATATCACTTAGGAAAAAACAAATACAATGAACTCTAATAAGAAGCTTCCTTACTCCCCTCTAGAGATTTATGCTTGACCTAACATCTAAGTGTGCGATTGGTATTTATAATATTCATACACTAAAGTGTATTGTATTCAAGTGTGTCCATTACTTATATTTTTTTTCAATTAACATATTCAAATATTAGGTTTTTCCCTCCACTCAAAATGCAATGGCATTAATATTGAATTTAAAAATCAAAACATTGCATTATTACAATTTTGAAGATTTCTAGGGATAAATCCATTGTCAATAAGCAGTTGAATTTCAAATTTTGTAATTTTTTTCATTGTCTTCTTTGCTACAATGTAATTTGAAAAGATTTATCTACTTTTTATGTACAAACATATCACTTAAGAAAAAGCAAATGCAATGGGCTCTAATAAATAGTTTTACCACTTCCCTATGGAGATTTATGCTTGACCCAACATTGAAGCGCGTGATTGGTATGTATAATATTCATCCACTAAATCAAAACATTGCATTTTTACAATTTGTGAAACTTTAAAGTCTTATAGGGATAAATGCATTGTCAATAATCTATTGAATTTAAATTTTATAACATTTTCAATTGTCTACTTTGCTACAATGCAATTTGAAATGATTTATCCACCTTTTGGGTACAAACATATCACTTAAGAAAAAGCAAATGCAATGGACTCTAATAAGAAGCTTCCCCATTTTTCGCTAGAGATTTGTATTTGACCTAAAATTGAAGCGTGGGATTGCTATTTATAATATTCATCCTCTAAAGTGTATTCTATTCAAGTGAGTCCATTACTTGCTTTTTTCTTTAATTAACATATTGAAATATTATGTTCTTCTCACCACTCAAAATGGAATAGGATTAACAATAAATGTAAAAATCAAAACTTTGCATTTTTACAATTTGTGAAACTTTAAAGTGTTATAGGGATAAATGCATTGATAATAATTTGTTGAATTTAAATTTTATAATTTTCTTAATTGTCCCTTTTGCTACAATTTATGTACATTTTGGGTACATACATGTTATTTAAGAAAAAGCGAATGCAATGGACTTTAATAAGAAGCTTGCCCACTCCCCTCTAGAGATTTGTGCTTGACCCAAAATTGAAACGTGAGATTGCTATTTATAATATTCATCCAATAATGTGTATTCTATTCAAATGAGTCCATTACTTGTATTTTTCTTCAATTAACATATTCAAATATTGTGTTTTTCTCTCCACTTAAAATGCAATGGCATTAACATTGAATTTAGAAATCAAAATACTGTATTTTTACAATTTTAAAGTCTTCTAGGGATAAATCCATTGTCAATAATGAGTTGAATTTTAGAGTCTTATAAGGATAAATGCAATGTCAATAATCTGGTGAATTTAAATTTTATAATTTTTTTAATTGTTGTATTTGCCAAAAAGCAATTTGAAATGATTTATCTACATTTTGGGTACAAATATATCACTTAAGAAAAAGCAAATGCAATGCGCTCTAATAAGAAGCTTCCTTACTCCCCTTTAGAAATTTATGCTTGACCCAACATTGAAACATGAGATTGGTATTTATAAAATTCATCCACTAAAGTTTATTCTATTTAAGTGAGTCCATTACTTCAATTTTTCTACAATTAACCTATTCAAATATTATGTTTTTCTTACCCATCAAATGGAATGGGATTAACAATAAATGTAAAAATCAAAACATGGCTTTTTTACAATTTGTGAAACTTTAAAGTCTTATAGGGATAAATGCATTGTCAATAATCAGTTGAATTTAAATTTTATAATTTTTTTAATTGTCCTCTTTGCTATAATACAATTTGAAATGATTTATCCACATTTTGGGTACATACATATCACTTAAGAAAAAGCGAATGCAATGGAATGTAATAAGAAGCTTCCCCACTCCCTTTTAGAGATATGTGCTTGACCCAAAATTGAAGCATGAGATTGCTATTTATAATATTCATCCACTAAAGTGTATTCTATTGAAGTGAGTCCATTACTTGTATTTTTTTTCAATTAACATATTCAAATCTTATGTTCTTCTCACTATTCAAAATGAACTAGGATTAACAATAAATGTAAAAATCAAAACATTGCATTTTTACAAATTGTGAAACTTTAAGGTCTTATAGAAATAAATACACTGTTAAGAATCTGTTGAATTTAAATTTTATGATTTTTTTAATTGTCTCCTTTGCTACAATGCAATTTGAAATGATTTATCTACCATTTGGGCACAAACATATCACTTAAGAAAATGTGAATGCAATGGACTCTAATAAGAAGCTACCCCACTCCGCTCTAGAGATTTGTACTTGATCCAAATTGAAGCGTGGGATTGCTATTTATAATATTCATCCACTAAAGTGTATTCTATTCAAGTGAGCCCATTACTTGTATTTTTCTTCAATTAACATATTCAAATATTATGTTTTTCCCTCCACTCAAAATGCAATGGCATTAATATTGAATTTAAAAATCAAAATACTGCATTTTTACAATTTTAAAGTCTTCTAGGAATAAATCCATTGTCAATAATGAGTTGAATTTAAATTTTGAAATGTTTTTAATTGTCTCCTTTGCTACAATGTAATTTGAAATGATTTATCAACCTTTTGGGTACAAACATATTACTTAAGAAAAAGCAGATGCAATGGACTTGAATAAGAAGCTTC
>JAHLGP010016427.1:256149-336551 GCA_020141445.1 Bruguiera sexangula
GATTACTATTTATAATATTCATCTACAAAAGTGTATTCTATTCAAGTAAGTCCATTACTGGTATTTTTCTACAATTAACATATTCAAATATTATGTTCTTCTTATCAATCAAAATGGAATGGGATTAACAATAAATGTAATAATCAACACATTGCATTTTTACAATTAGTGAAACTTTAAAGTCTTATAAAGATAAATGCATTATCATTAATCTGTTGAATTTAAATTTTATAATTTTTTTAATTGTCTCCTTTGCTACAATGCAATTTGAAATGATTTATCTATGTTTTGGGTACAAACATATCACTTCAAAAAAAAAAAAATGAATGCAATGAACTCTAATGAGAACCTTTACCACTCCCCTTTAGAGATTTGTGCTTGATCCACAATTGAAGCGTGGGATTGCTACATATAATATTCATCCACTAAAGTGTATTCTATTCAAGTGAGTCCATTAACATATTCAATTATTATGTTTTTCTCTCCACTTAAAATGCAATGACATTAACATTGAATTTAAAAATCAAAACATTGCATTCTTACAATTTTAAAGTCTTCTAGGGATAAATGCATTGTCAATAATCTGTTGAATTTAATTTTTATAATTTGTTTAATTAATCCCTTTGGTGCAATACAATTTGTAATGATTTATCTATATTTTGAAAGCATACATATCGCTTAAGAAAAAGCGAATGCAATGGACTCTAATAAGAAGCTTCCCCACTCCCCTATAGAGATTTATACTTCACTAAACATCGAAGCGTGGGATTGTTATTTATAATATTCATCCACTAAAGTGTATTCTATTCCAATGAGTCCATTACTTATATTTTTCTTCAATTAACATATTCAAATATTATGTTCTTCTCACCACTCAAAATGGAATGGGATTAACAAGAAATGTAAAAATCAAAACATTGCATTTTTATAATTTAGGAAATTTTAAAGTCTTATAAGGATAAATGCATTGTCAATAATCTATTGAATTTAAATTTTTTAATTTTTTTTAATTGTCGCATTTGCCACAATGCAATTTGAAATTATTTATGTACTCTTTGGGTACAAACATATCACTTAAGAAAAAACGAATGCAATGAGCTCTAATAAGAAGCTTCCCCACTCCCCTTTAGAAATTTATGCTTGACCCAACATTGAAGCGTAAGATTGGTATTTATAATATTCATCCACTAAAGTTTATTCTATTCATGTGAGTCCATTACTTGTATTTTTTTTCAATTAACCTATTCAAATATTATGTTCTTGTCACCCTTCAAATGGAATGGGATTGATAATAAATGTAAAAATCAAAATATAGCATTTTTACAATTTGTGAAACTTTAAAATCTTATAGGGATAAATGCATTGTCAATAATCTGTTAAATTTAAATTTTATAATTTTCTTAATTGTCCCCTTTGCTACAATACCATTTGAAATGATTTATCTACATTTTAGGTACATACATATCACTTAGGAAAAAGCGAATGCAATAGACTCTAATAAGAAGCTTCTCTACTCCCCTCTAGAGATTTATGCTTGACACAAAATTGAAGCGTTGGTTTGCTATTTATAATATTCATACACTAAAGTGTATTATATTCAAGTGAGTCCATTACTTGTATTTTTCTTTAATTAGCATATTCAAATATTATGTTCTTCTCACCACTAAAAATGGAATGGGATTAACAATAAATGTAAAAATCAAAACATTGCATTTTTACAAATTGTGAAACTTTAAAATCTTATAGAGATAAATGTATTGTCAATAATTTGTTGAATTTAAACTTTATAATTTTTTGAATTGTCTCCTTTGCTACAATGCAATTTGAAATGATTATCTACCTTTTGGATACAAACATATCACTTAAGAAAAAGCGAATACAATGAACTCTAATAAGAAGCTTTCCCATTTCCCGTTAGAGATTTATGCTTGACCTAAAATTGAAGCGTGGGATTGCTATTTATAATATTCATCTTTTAAAGTGTGTTCTATTCAAGTGAGTCCATTACTTGTAGTTTTCTTCAATTAACATATTGAAATATTATGTTCTTCTCACCACTCACAATGGAATGGGTTAACAATAATTGTAAAAATCAAAACATTGCATTTTTACAATTTGTGAAATTTTAAAGTCTTATAGAGATAAATGCATCGTCAATAATCTCTTGATTTTAAATTTTATTATTTTTTAATTGTCTCCTTTGCTATAATGCAATTTGAAATGATTTATCTACCTTTTGGGTAAAAACGTATTACTTTAGAAAAAACGAATGCAATAGACTCTAATAAGAAGCTTTACCACTCCCCTCTAGAGATTTATACATGACCCAAAATTGAAGCGTGGGATGGGTAATTATAACTTTTATCCACTAAAGTGTTTTCTATTCAAGTGAGTCCATTACTTGTACTTTTCTTTAGTTAACATATTCAAATATTAGGTTTTTCTCTCCACTCAAAATGCAATGACATTAACATTGAATTCAAAAATCAAAACATTGCATTTTTACAATTTTAAAGTCTTCTAGGGATAAATGCATTGTCAATAATCAGTTGAATTTAAATTCTGTAATTTTTTTAATTCTCTTCTTTGTTACAATTCCATTTGAAATGATTTATCTACTTTTTGGGTACAAACATATCACTTAAGAAAAAGCGAATGCAATGGAATTGAATAAGAAACTTCCCCACTCCCCTCTAGATCTTTATCCTTGACCTTACTTTGAAGCGTAAGATTGGTATTTATAATATTCATCCACTAAAGTCTATTCTATTCTAGTGAATCCTTTACTTGTCTTTTTCCTCAATTAAAATATTGGAATATTAGGTTTTTCTCTCTACTCAAAATGCAATGGCAATAACATTGAATTTAAAAAATAAAACATTGCATTTTTACAATTTTAAAGTCTTCTAGGGATAAATGCATTATGAATAATTAGTTGAATTTAAATTATGTAATTTTTTTAATTGTCTTTTGTGTTACAATGCCATTTTAAATCATTTATCTACTTTTTGGGTACAAACATATCTCTTATCAAAAAGCAAAAGCAATAGACTCGAATAAGAAGCTTCCCCACTACCCTTTAGATCTTTATCCTTGACTCTACTTTGAAGCATGAGATTGGTATTTATAATATTGATCCACTAAAGTCTATTCGATTCAAGTGAGTCCATTACTTGTATTTTTCCTCAATTAACATTTTAAAATATTAGGTTTTTCTCTACAATCAAAATGCAATGGCATTAACATTGAATTTAAAAATCAAAACATTGCATTTTTACAATTTTAAAGTCTTCTAGGGATAAATTCATTGTCAATAATTAGTTGAATTTAAATTCTATAATTTTTTAATTGTCTTCTTGGCTACAATGGCATTTGAAATGATCTATCTACTTTTTGGGTACAAACATATCACTTAAGAAAAAGCAAAAGTAATGGACTCTAATAAGGAGCTTCCCCACTCCCATCTAGAGGTTTATGCCTGACCTAACATTAAAGCGTGAGATTGGTATTTATATTATTCATCCACTAAGGTGTAATCTACTCAAGGGAGTCCATTACTTGTATTTTTCTTCAATTAATATATTCAAATGTTATGTTTTTCTCTCCACTCAAAATGCAATGACATTAACCTTGAATTTAAAAATGAAAACATTAGATTTTTACAATTTTAAAGTCTTCTAGGGATAAATGCATTGTCAATAATCAGTTGAATTTAAATTTTGTAATTTTTTTAATTGTCTTCTTTGTTACAAAGCCATTTGAAATGATTTATCTACTTTTTGGGTACAAACATATCACTTAAGAAAAAGCGAAGACAATAGACTCAAATAAGAAACTTCCCCACTCCGCTCTAGATATTTATGCTTGACTTTACTTTGAAGCGTGAGATTGGTATTTATAATATTCAACCACAACCGTCTATACGATTCAAGTGAGTCCATTAGTTGTATCTTTCTTCAATTAACATATTCAAATATTAGGTTTTTCTCTCCAGTCAAAATGCAATGGCAATAACATTGAATTTAAAAATCAAAACTTTGCATTTTTACAATTTTAAAGTCTTTTAGGGATAAATGCATTGTCAATATTTAGTTGAATTTAAATTCTGTAATTTTTTTAATTGTCTTCTTTGTTACAATGCCATTTGAAATGATTTATCTACTTTTTGGGTACAAACACATTACTTAAGAAAAAACAAAGGCAATGGACACGAATAAAAAGCTTCCCCACTCCCCTCTAGATCTTTATGCTTGACTTTACTTTGAAACGTGAGATTGGTATTTATAATATTCAACCACAAAAGTCTATTTGATTCAAGTGAGTCCATTACTTGCATCTTTGTCCAATTAGCATATTCAAATATTAGGTTTTTCTCTACACTTAAAATGCAATGGCACTAACATTGAATTTAAAAATCAAAACATTGCATTTTTACAATTTTAAGTCTTCTAGGGATAAATGCATTGTCAATAATCAGTTGAATTTAAATTCAATAATTTTTTTAATTGTCTTCTTTGTTGCAATGCCATTTGAAATGATTTATCCACTTTTTAGGAACAAATATATTGCTTAAGAAAAAGCGAAGACAATAGACTCGAATAAGAAGCTTTTCCACTCCCCTCTAGATCTTTATGCTTAACTCTACTTTGAAGCGTGAGATTGGTATTTATAATATTCAACCACAAAAGTCTATTCAATTTAAGTGAGTCGATTACTTGTATCTTTCTTCAATGAACATATTCAAATATTAGGTTTTTCTCTCCACTCAAAATGCAATGGCACTAACGTTGAATTTAAAAATCAAAATATTGCATTTTTACAATTTTAAATTCTTCCAGGGATAAATTCATTACAATAATCAGTTAAATTTAAATTCTGAAATTTTTTTAATTGTCTTCTTTGCTACAATGCCATTTGAAATGATATATCTACTTTTTGGGTACAAACATATCACTAAAGAAAAAGCAAATGCAATGGACTCTAATAAAAAGCTTCCCCACTCCCCTTTAGAGGTTTATGCCTGACCCAACATCGAAGCATGAGATTGGTATTTATAATATTCATCCACAAAGGTGTATTTTACTCAAGTGAGTCCATTACTTGTTTTTTTCTTCAATTCATATATTCAAATATTATGTTTTTCTCTCCACTTAAAATGCAATGACATTAACATTGAATTGAAAAGTCAGAATATTGCATTTTTACACTTTTAAAGTCTTCTTGGGATAAATGAATTGTCAATAATCAGTTGAATTTAAATTCTACACTTTTTTTAATTGTCTTCTTTGCAACAATGCCATTCGAAATGATTTATCTACTTTTTGAATACAAACATATCACTTCAGAAAAAGTGAATGCAATGGACTCTAATAAAAGGCTTCCCCACTCCCCTCTAGAGGTTTATGCCTGACCCAACATTGAAGCGTGAGATTGGTATTTATAATATTCATGCACTATGGTGTATTCAACTCAAGTGAGTCCATTACTTGTTTTTTTCTTCAATTAATATATTCAAATATTATGTTTTCCTCTCCACTTAAAATGCAATGGCATTAATCTTGAATTTAAAAATCAAAACATTGCATTTTTACAAATTTAAAGTCTTATAAGGATAAATGCATTGTCAATTATTAGTTGAATTTAAATTCTATTCTTTTTTTAATTGTCTTCATTGCTATAATGTTATTTGAAATGATTTATCTACTTTTTGGTGACAAACATATCACTTAAGAAAAAGCGAATGCAATGGACTCGAATAAGAAGCTTCCCCACTCCCCTTTAGATCTTTATGCTTGACCCTATTTTGAAGCGTGAGATTGGTATTTATAATATTCATCCACAAAAGTCTTTTCTATTCTAGTGAGCCCATTACTTGTATTTTTCTTCAATTAACATATTCAAATATTAGGTTTCTCTCTGCACTCAAAATGCAATGGCATTAACACTGAATTTAAAAATCAAAACATTGCATTTTTACAATTTTAAAGTCTTCTAGGTATAAATGCATTCTAAATAATCAGTTGAATTAAAATTCTGAAATTTTTTTAATTGACTTCTTCGCTAAAATGCTATTTGAAATGATTTATCTACTTTTTGGGTACAAACATATCACTTAAGAAAAAATGAATGCAATGGACTTGAATAAGAAGCTTCCCCACTCCCATCTAGATCTTTATGCTTGGCCTTACTTTGAAGCGTGAGATTGGTATTTATAATATTCATCCACAAAAGTCTTTTCTATTCTAGTGAGCCCATTACTTGTATGTTTCTTCAATTAACATATTCAAATATTAGGTTTCTCTCTACACTCAAAATGCAATGGCATTAACCTTGAATTTAAAAATCAAAACATTGCATTTTTACAATATAAAGTCTTCTAGGGATAAATGCATTGTCAATAATCAGTTGAATTTAAATTCTATACTTTCTTTAATTGTCTTCATCACTACAATGCTATTTGAAATGATTTATCTACTTTTTGGTGACAAACATATCACTTAAGAAAAAGCAAATGCAATGGACTTTAATAAGAAGCTTCCCCACTCCCATCTGGAGATTTATGCTTGACCCAACATTGAAGTGTCATATGGGTATTTATAATATTCATCCACTAAGGTGTATTCTACTCAAGTGAGTACATTACTTGTTTTTTTCTTTAATTAATATATTCAAATATTATGTTTTTCTCTCCACTCGAAATGCAATGACATTAACATTAAATTGAAAAATCAAAACATTTCATTTTTACACTTTTAAAGTCTTCTTAGGATAAATGGATTGTCAATAATTAGTTGAATTTAGATTCTGTACTTTTTTTGGTTGTCTTCTTTGCTATAATGCTTTTTGAAATGATTTATCTACTTTTTGGGTACAAACATATTACCTAAGAAAAAGCGAATGCAATGGACTCGAATAAGAAACTTCCCCACTCCCCTCTAGATCTTTATACTTGACCTTACTTTGAAGCGTGAGATTGGTATTTATAATATTCATCCACAAAAGTCCATTCTATTCTAGTGAACCCATTACTTGTATTTGTCTTCAATTAAAATATTCAAAAATTAGGTTTTTCTCTACACTCAAAATGCAATGGCATTAACAATGAATTGAAAAATCAAAATATTGCATTTTTACACTTTTAAAGTCTTCTTGGGATAAATGGATTGTCAATAATCAGTTGAAATTAAATTATGTACTTTTTTAGTTGTCTTCCTAGCTATAATGCTATTTCAAATGATTTATTGACTTTTTGGGTACAAACATATCACTTAAGAAAAAGCGAGTGCAATGGACACTAATAAGAAGCTTCCCCACTCCCCTCTAGATCTTTATGCTTAATCTTACTTTGAAGCGTGAGATTGGTATTTATAATATTCATCCACAAAAGTCCATTCTATTCTAGTGAGCCCATTACTTGTATTTTTCTTCACTTAAGACATTCAAATAGTAGGTTTTTCTCTACACTCTAAATGCAATGGCATTAACATTGAATTGAAATGTCAAAACATTTCATTTTTACACTTTTAAAGTCTTCTTGGGATAAATGGATTGTCAATAATCAGTTGAAATTAAATTTTGTACTTTTTTAATTGTCTTCTTGACTGCAATGCTATTTGAAATGATTTATCGACTTTTTGGGTACAAACATATCACTTAAAAAAAAGTGAATGCAATGGACTCTAATAAAAAGCTTCCCCACTCCCATCTAGAGATTTATGCTTGATCCAACATTGAAGCGTCATATGGGTATTTATAATATTCATCCACTAAGGTGTATTTTACTTAAGTGAGTCCATTACTTGTTTTTTTCTTCAATTAATATATTCAAACATTATGTTTTTCTCTCCACTCAAAATGCAAAGGCATTAACATTGAATTAAAAAGACAAAACATTACATTTTTACACTTTTAAAGTCTTCTTGGAATAAATGGATTGTCAATAATCAGTTGAATTTAAATTCTGTACTTTTTTTAATTGTCTTCTTTGCTATAATGCTATTTGAAATGATTTATCTACTTTTTGGGTACAAACATATCACTTAAGAAAAAGCGAATGCAATGGACTTGAATAAGAAGCTTCCCCATTCCCCTCTAGATCTTTATGCTTGACCCTACTTTGAAGCATGAGATTAGTATTTATAATATTCATCCACAAAAGTCTATTCCATTCTAGTGAGCCTATTACTTGTATTTTTCTTCAATTAAAATATTCAAATATTAGGTTTTTCTCTGCATTTAAAATGCAATGGCATTAACATTGAATTGAAAAATCAGAACATTGCTTTTTTACACTTTTAAAGTCTTCTTGGGATAAATGGATTGTCAATAATCAGTTGAAATTAAATTTTGTACTTTTTTTAATTGTCTTCTTGGCTACAATGCCATTTGAAATAATTTATCTACTTTTTGGGTACAAACATATCACTTAAGAAAAAGTGAATGCAATGGACTCTAATAAAAAGCTTCCTCACACCCCTCTAGAGATTTATACTTGACCTAACATTGAAGCGTGAGATTGGTAATTATAATATTCATCCACTAAGGTGTATTCTATTCAAGTGAGTCCATTACTTGTATTTTTCTTCAATTAACATATTCAAATATAAGGTTTTTCCCTCCACTCAAATTGGAATAACACTAACATTGAATTTAAAAATCAAAACATTACATTTTTATAATTTAAAGTCATCTAGGGATAAATGCATTGTTAATAATCAATTGAATTTAAATTTTGTAATTTTTTTAATTGTCTTCTTTGCTACAATGCCATTTGAAATGATTTATCTACTTTTTGGGTACAAACATATCACTTAAGAAAAAGTAAATGCAATGGACTCTAATAAAAAGCTTCCCCAGTCCCCTTTAGAGGTTTATGCCTGACCCAACATTGAAGCGTGAGATTGGTAATTATAATATTCATCTATTAAGGTGTATTTTACTCAAGTGAGTCTATTACTTGTTTTTTTTTCTTCAATTAATATATTCAAATATTATATTTTTCTCTCCATACAAAATGCAATGACATTAACCTTGAATTTAAAAATCAAAACATTGCATTTTTACAATTTTAAAGCCTTCTAGGGATAAATGCAATATCAATAATCAGTTGAATTTAAATTCTATACTTTTTTTTTAATTGTCTTCATTGCTATAATGTTATTTGAAATGATTTATCTACTTTTTAGCGACAAATGTATCACTTAAGAAAAATCGAATGCAATGGACTCAAATAAGAAGCTTCTCCATGCCCCTCTAGATCTTTATGCTTGACCTTACTTTGAAGCGTGAGATTGGTATTTGTAATATTCATCCACAAAAATCTATTCTATTCAAGTGAGCCAATTATGTGTACTTTTCTTCAATTAACATATTGAAATATTATGTTTTTCCCTGCACTCAAAATGCAATGGCATTAACATTGAATTGAAAAATCAAAACATTGTATTTTTAGAATTTTAAAGTTTTCTAGGGATAAATGCATGGTCAATAATCACGTGAATTTAAATTCTGTAATTGTTTTAATTGTCTTTTTTGCTACAATGTCATTTGAAATGATTTATCTACTTTTTGGGTACAAATATTTTACTTAAGAAAAAGTGAATGCAATGGACTCGTATAAGAAACTTCCTTGCTCCCCTCTAGATATTTATACTTGACCCAACTTTGAAGCGTGAGATTGGTATTTACAATATTCATGCAGTAAAGTCTATTCTATTCAAGTGAGTCCATTACTTGTATTTTTTTTCAATTAACATATTCAAATATTAGGTTTTTCTTTGCACTCAAAATACAATGTCATTAACATTGAATTTAAAAATCAAAACATTGCATTTTCACAATTTTAAAGTCTTCTAGGGATAAATGCATTGTAAATAATCAGTTGAAATTTTTTTAATTGTCTTCTTGGCTAAAATGTTATTTGAAATGATTTATCTACTTTTTGGGTACAAACATATCACTTAAGAAAAAGCGAATGCAATGGATTATAATAAGAAGCTTCCCCACTCTCCTCTAGAGATTTATGCTTGATCCAACATTAAGGCATGAGATCGATATTTATAATATTGATCCACTAAAGTCTATTCTATTTCAGTGAGTCCATCACTTGTATTTTTCTTCAATTAATAGATTCAAATATGACGTTTTTCTCTCCACGCAAAATGCAATGGCATTAACCTTGAATTTAAAAATCAAAAGATGGCATTTTTACAATTTTAAAGTCTTCTAGGGATAAATGCATTGTCAATAATCAGTTGAATTTAACTTTTATACTTTTTTTTAATTGTCTTCATCACTACAATGTTATTTGAAATGATTTATCTACTTTTTGGTGACAAACATATCACTTAAGAAAAAGTGAATGCAATGGCCTCTAATAAGAAGCTTCCCCACTCCCCTATGGAGATTTATACTTGACCCAGCATTGAAGCGTCGTATGGGTATTTATAATAATCATCCACTAAGGTGTATTCTACTCAAGAGTGTCCATTACTTGTTTTTTTCTTCAATTAATATATTCAAATTTTATGTTTCTCTCTCCACTAGAAATGTAATCACATTAACATTGAATTGAAAAATCAAAACATTCCATTTTTACACGTTAAAAGTCTTCTTGGGATAAATGGATTGTCAATAATCAGATGAATTTAAATTTCGTACTTTTTTTAATTGTCTTTTTTGCTGCAATGCTATTGGAAATGATTTATCTACTTTTTGGGTACAAACATATCACTTAAGAAAAAGCGAATGCAATGGACTCTAATTAGAAGCTTCCCTACTCCCCTCTAGAGATTTATGCTTGACCCAACTTTGAAGTGTCAGATTGATATTTATAATATTAATCCACTAAAGTCTATTCGACTCAAGTGAGTCCATTACTTGTATTTTTCCTTAATTAACATTTTCAAATATTAGGTTTTCCTATGCACCCAAAATGCAATGACATTAACACTGAATTTAAAAATCAAAACATTGCATTTTTACAATTTTAAAGTCTTCTAGGGATAAATGCATTGTAAATAATTAGTTGAAGTTAAATTTTGAAACACTTTTAATTGTCTTCTTGGCTATAATGCTATTTGAAATGATTTATCTACTTTTTGAGTACAAACATATCACTTAAGAAAAAGCGAATGCAATGGACTTGAATAAGAAGCTTCCCCACTCCCCTATAGAGATTCATGCTTGACTTAACATTGAAGCGTGTGATTGGTATTCATAATATTCATCCACTAAGGTGTATTCTACTCAAGTGAGTCCACTTGTATTTTTCTTCAATTGATGTATTCAAATATTATGTTTTTCTCTCCACTCAAAATGCAATGGCATTAACCTTGAATTTAAAAATCAAAACATTGCATGTTTACAATTTTAAGGTCTTCTAGGGATAAATGCATTGTCAATAATCAGTTGAATTTAAATTCTATACTTTTTTTAATTGTCTTTTTTGCTACAATGCTATTTGAAACGATTTATCTACTTTTTGGGGACAAACATATCACTTAAGAAAAAGCAAATGCAATGGACTCGAATAAGAAGCCTCCCCACTTCCATCTAGATCTTTATGCTTGGCCCTACATTGAAGGGTGAGATTGCAAATTATAATATTCATCCACTAAAGTCTATTATATTCAAGTGAGTCCATTACTTGTATTTTTCTTCAATGAGCATATTCAAATATTAGGTTTTTCTTTGCACTCAAAATGCAATGGCATTAGCATTGAATTTAAAAATGAAAACATTGCATTTTTACAATTTTAAAGTCTTCTAAGGATAAATGCATTGTCAATAATCAGTTGAATTTAAATTTTGTAATTTTTTAAATTGACTTCTTGGCTAAAATGTTATTTGAAATGATTTATTTACTTTTTGGGTACAAACAGATCACTTAAGAAAAAATGAAGGCAATGGACTCGAATAAGAAGTTTGCCCACTCCCCTCTAGATCTTTACCCTTGACCCTACTTTGAAGCGTGAGATTGGTATTTATAATATTCATCCATTAAAGTCTATTTGATTCAAGTGAGTCCTTTACTTTTATTTTTCTTCAATTAACATATTCAAATATTAGGTTTTTCTCTCCACTCAAAATGCAATAGCATTGACCTTGAATTTAAAAATCAAAACATTGCATTTTTACAATTTTAAGGTCTTATAGGGATAAATGCATTGTCAATAATCAGTTGAATTTAAATTCTGTAATTTTTTTTTAATTGTCTTCCTTGTTACAATGCCATTTGAAATGATTTATCTACTTTTTAGGTACAAACATATCACTTAAGAAAAAGCGAAGGCAATGGACTCAAAAAAGAAGCTTCCCCACTCACCTCTAGATCTTTATGCTTGACTCTACTTTGAAGCGTGAGATTGGTATTTATAATATTCAACCACAAAAGTCTATTCGATTCAAGTGAGTCCATTACTTGTATCTTTCTCCAATTAACATATTCAAATATTAGGATTTTCTCTCCACTCAAAATATAATGGCATTAACGTTAAATTTAAAAATCAAAACATTGCATTTTTACAATTTCAAAGTCTTCTAGGGATAAATGCATTGTCAATAATTAGTTGAATTTAAATTCTGAAATTTTTTTAATTGTCTTTTGGGATACAATGCTATTTGAATTGATTTATTGGGTACAAATATATCACTTAAGAAAAAGCAAATGCAATGGACTCTAATAAGAAGCTTCCCACTCCCCTCTAGAGATTTATGCTTGAGCCAACATTGAAGCGTGAGATCGATATGTATAATATTAATCCACTAAAGTCTATTCTTTTCTAATGAGTCCATTACTTGTATTTTTCCTCAATTAGCATATTCAAATATTAGGTTTTTCTCTCCACTCAAAATGCAATGGCACTAACATTGAATTTACAAATCAAAACATTGCATTTTTACAGTTTTAAAGTCTTCTAGGGATAAATGCATTGTCAATAATCAGTTGAATTTAAATTCTGTAATTTTTTTAATTGTCTTTTTGCTACAATGTAATTTTAAATGATTTATCTAATATTTGGGTATAAACATATCACTTAAGAAAAAGCGAATGAAATGGACTCGAATAAGAAGCTTGCCCACTCCCCTCTAGATCTTTATCCTTGACCCTACTTTGAAGCGTGAGATTGGTATCATCCACTAAAGTCTATTCTATTCTAGTGAGCCCTTTACTTGTATTTTTCTTCAATTAACAATTTCAAATATTTGGTTTTTCTCTATACTTAAAATCCAATGGCATTAACATTGAATTGAAAAATCAAAACATTGCATTTTTAGCCTTTTAAAGTCTTCTTGGGATAAATGGATTGTCAATAATTAGTTGAAATTAAATTCTGTACTTTTTTTAATTGTCTTCTTGGTTACAATGCTATTTGAAATGATTTATCAAATTTTTGGGTGCAAACATATCACTTAAGAAAAAGCGAATGCAATGGACACTAATAAGAACCTTCCCCACATCCTTCTAGAGATTTATGCTTGACCCAACATTAAAGCGTGAGATCGATATTTATAATATTGATCCACTAAAGTCTATTCTATTCACGTGTGTCCATTACTTGTATTTTTCTTTAATTAACATATTCAAATATTAGGTTTTTCCCTCCACTCAAATTGCAATGGCACTAACATTGAATTTAAAAATCAAAACATTGCATTTTTACAATCTTAAAGTTTTGTAGGGATAAATGCATTGTCAATAATCAGTTGAATTTAAATTCTGAAATTTTTTTAATTGTCTTCTTGGCTACAATGCTATTTGAAATGATTTATCTACTTTTTGGGTACAAACATATCACTTAAGAAAAAGCAAATGCAACGGACTCTAATAAGAAGCTTCCCCTCTCCCCTCTAGAGATTTATGCTTGAGCTAACATTGAAGCATGAGATCGATATATATAATATTGATCTACTAAAGTCTATTCTATTTTAGTGAGTCCATCACTTGTATTTTTCTTCAATTAATATATTTAGGTATGATGTTTTTCTCTCTACTCAAAATGCAATGGCATTAACCTTGAATTTAAAAATCAAAACATTGCATTTTTACAACTTTAAAGTCTTCTAGGGATAAATGCATTGTTAATAATCAGTTGAATTTAAATTCTATACCTTTTTTAATTGTCTTCATTGCTACAATGCTATTTGAAATGATTTATCGACTTTTGGGTTCAAACATATCACTTAAGAAAAGGCGAATGCAATGGACACTAATAAAAAGCTTCCCTACTCCCCTAAAGAGATTTATGCTTGATCCAACATTGAAGCGTGAGATAGGTATTTATAATATTCATCCATTAAAGTCTATTCTATTCAAGTGAGTTCATTACTTGTATTTTTCTTCATTTAACATATTCAAATATTACGTTTTTCTCTCCACTCAAAATGAAATGGCATTAACAATGAATTTAAAAATCAAAATATTGCATTTTTACACTTTTAAAGTCTTATAAGGATAAATGCATTGTTAATAATCAGTTGAATTTAAATTCTGTAATTTTTTTAATTGTCTTCTTTGCTACAATGCTATTTGAAATGATTTATCTACTTTTTGGGTACAATTATATCACTTAGGAAAAAGTGAATGAAATGGGCTCTAATAAGAAGCTTCCCCACTCCCCTCTAGACATTTATGCTTGACCCAAAATTGAAGTGTGGGATTGCTATTTATAATATTCATCTACTAAATTGTTTTCTATTCAAGTGAGTCCATTACTTGTATTTTTCTTCAATTAACATATTCAAAAAATTATATTTTTGTCTCCACTTAAAATGCAATGGCATTAACATTAAATTTAAAAAACAAAGCATTGCATTTTTACAATTTTAAAGTCTTATAGGGTTAAATGCATTGTCAATAATCAGTTGAATTTAAATTTTGCCATTTTTTTAATTGTCTTCATTGTTACAATGTAATAAGAAATGGTTTATCTACTTTTTGGGTACAAACATATCATTTAGGAAAAAGCGAATGCAATAGACTTTAATAAGAAGCTTCCCCACTCCCTTCTAGACATTTATGCTTGACCTAAAATTGAAGCATGGGATTGCTATTTATAATATTCATGCACTAAATCATTTTCTATTCAAGTGAGTCCATTACTTGTACTTTTCTTCAATTAACATATTGAAAAATTATCTTTTTCTTTCCACTTAAAATGCAACAGCATTAACATTGAGTTTAAAAAACAAAACATTGGATTTTTACAATTTAAAGTCTTCTAGGGATAAATGCATTCTCAATAATCAGTTGAATTTAAATTTTGTAACTTTTTTAATTGTCTTCTTTGCTACAATGTAATTAGAAATGGTTTGTCTACTTTTTGGGTACAAACACATCACTTAAGAAAAACCGAATGTGATGGAATCTAATAAGAAGTTTCCCCAATCCCCTCTAGAGGTTTATACTTGACTCAACATTGAAGCGTGATATTGCTATTTATAATATTCATCTACTAAAGTCTATTCTATTCATGTGAGTCCATTACTTGTACTTTTCTTCAATTAACATTTTCAAATATAATGTTTTTCCCTCTACTCAAAATGCAATGACATTAACATTGAATTTAAAAATCAAAATATTGCATTTTTACAATTTTTACAGTTTTAAAGTCTTATAGGGATAAATTCATTATCAACAATTAGTTGAATTGAAATTTTGTAACTTTTTTAATTTTCTCCTTTCCTATAGTGCAATTTGAAATGATTTATCTAACTTTTGGGTACAGACATATCAATTAAAAAAAAGCAAATGCAACGGACTAGAATAAGAAGCTTCCTCACTCCCCTCTAGAGATTTATACTTGACCCAACATTGAAGCGTGAGATTGGTATTTATAATATTTATCCACTAAAGTATATTATATTTAGCTGAGTCCATTACTTGTATTTTTCTTCAATTAACATATTCAGACATTATCTTTTTCTCTCCACTCAAAATGTAATGACATTAGCATTGAGTTTAAAAATCAAAACAATGGATTTTTACAATTTTTACACTTTTAAATTCTTCTAGGGATAAATGTGTTGTCAATAATTAGTTAAATTTAAATTTTGTAATTTTTTTAATTGTCTCCATTGTTATAATGCAATTGGAAATGATTTATTGAATTTTTGAGTACAAACATATTACTTACAATAAAGGGAATGCAATGGGAACTAATAAGAAGTTTAGCCACTCCCCTCTAGGGATTTATGCCTAACCCAACATTGAAGCGTGACATGGGTATTTATAATATTCATCCACAAAAGTGTATTCTATTCAAGTGAGTCAATTACTTGTATTTTTCTTTAATCAACATATTCAAATATTAGGTTGTTCTCTCCACTCAAAATGCAATGGCATTAACATTGAATTTAAAAATCAAAATATTGCATTTTTACAATTTTTAAAATTTTAAAGTCTTCTAGGCATAAATGCATTGTCAATAATCAGTTGAATTTAAATTTTGTATGTTTTTTTAATTGTCTCCTTTGCTACAATGCAATTTGAAATGATTTATCTAATTTTTGGGTACAAACATATCACTTAAGAAAAAGCAAATGCAATGGACTCTAATAAGAAGCTTCCCCACTCCCCTTTAGAGATTTATGCTTGACTCAACATCGAAGTGTGAGATAGGTATTTATAATATTCATCCACTAAAGTCTAATCTATTCAAGTGAGTCAATTACTTGTATTTTCTTCCTTTAACATATTCAAATATTAGGTTTTTATCTCCACTCAAAATGCAATGACATTAACATTGAATTTAAAAATCAAAACATTGCATTTTTACACTTTTAAAGTCTTTAAGCGATAAATGGATTGACAATAATAAGTTAAATTTAAATTCTGTAATTTTTTTAGTTGTCTTTTTTGCTATAATGCTATTTGAAATGATTTATCTACTTTTTGGGGACAAACATATCACTTAAGAAAAAGCAAATGCAATGGACTCTAATAAGAAGCTTCCCCACTCCCCTCTAGAGATTTATGTTTGAGACAACATTAAAGCGTGAGATTGGTATTTATAATATTTGTCCGCTAAAGTCTATTCTATTCAAGTAAGTCCATTACTTGTATTTTTCTTCAATTAACATATTTAAATATTAGGTATTTCTCTCCACTCAAAATGCAATGGCATTCACATTGAATTTAAAAATCAAAGAATTGCATTTTTACAATTTTTACAGTTTTAAAGTCTTCTAGGGATAAATGCATTGTCAATAATCAGTTGAATTTAAATTTTGTAATTTTTTTAATTGTCTCCTTTGCTACAGGCAATTCGAAATGATTTATCTACTTTTTGGGTACAAACATATCACTTAACAAAAAGCAAATGCAATAGACTCTAATAAGAAGTTTCCCCACTCCCCTCTAGAGATTTACGCTGACTCAACTTCGAAGCGTGAGATAGGTATTTATAATATTCATTCACTAAAGTCTATTCCATTCAAGTGAGTCCATTACTTGTATTTTTCTTCAATTAACATATTCGAATATTATATTTTTCCCTTCACTCAAGATGCAATGACATTAACATTGAATTTAAAAATCAACATTGCATTTTTCCAATTTTTATACTTTTAAAGTCTTCTAGGGATAAATGCATTGTCAATAATCAGTTGAATTTAGATTTTGTATTTTTTTTAATTGTCCCCTTTGGTACAATGCTATTTGAAATGGTTTATCAACTTTTTGGATACAAACATATCACTTAAGAAAAAGCAAATACAATGGACTCTAATAAGAAACTTCTCCACTCCCCTTCAGAGATTTACGCTTGACCGAACATTGAAGCGTGAGATGGGTATTTATAATATTCATCCACTAAAGTCTATTTTATTCAAGTGAGTCCATTACTTGTATTTTTCTTCATTTAACATATTCAGATATTAGGTTTTTCTCTCCACTCAAAATGCAATGGCATTAACATTGAATTTAAAAATCAAAACATTGCATTTTTACACTTTTAAAGTCTTATAGGGATAAATGGATTGTTAATAATAAGTTGAATTTAAATTCTGTAATTTTTTTAATTGTCTTATTTGCTACAATGCAATTTGAAATGGTTTATCTACTTTTTGGGTACAAACATATCACTTAAGAAAAAGTGAATGCGATGGACTCTAATAAGAAGTTTCCCCACTCCCTTCTAGAGGTTTATGCTTGACCCAACATTGAAGTGTGAGATTGGCATTTATAATATTCATCTACTAAAGTGTATTCTATTCAAGTGAGTCCATTACTTGTATTTTTCTTCAATTAACATATTCAAAAATTATATATTTCCCTCCATTCAAAATGGAATGGCATTAACATTGAATTTTAAAATCAAAACATTGCATTTTTTTCAATTTGTATAGTTTTAAAGTCTTTCAGAGATAAATGCACTATCAATAATTGGTTGAATTTAAATTTTGTAATTTTTTTATTTGTCTTCTTTGCTACAATACAGTTTGAAATGATTTATCTACATTTTTAGTACAAACATATCACTTAACAAAAAGTGAATGCAATGGACTCTAATAAGAAGCTTGCCCACTCCCCTCTAGAGGTTTATACTTGACCCAACATTGAAGCGTAAGATTGGTGTTTATAATATTCATCCACTAAACTATATTTCATTCAAGTGAGTCCATTACTTGTTTTTTTCTTCAATTAACATATTCAAATATTATGTTTTTCTCTCCACTCAAGATGTAATGGCATTAACATTGAATTGAAAAATCAAAAAATTGCATTTTTACGATTTTTACAATTTTAAAGTCTTGTAGGGATAAATGCAATGTTAATAATTAGTGAATTTAAATTTTTTAATTTTTTTTATTGTCTCCTTTGCTACAATGCAATTTGAAATGATTTACTTACTTGATAGGTACAAACATATTACTTAAGAAAAAGTGAATGGAATGGTCTCTAATGAGAAGCTTCCCCACCGCCCTCTAGAGATTTATGCTTGACCCAAAATTGAAGCATGAGATTAGTATTTATAATATTCATCCATGAATGTGTATTATATTCAAGTGAGTCCATTACTTGTATTTTTCTTCAATTAACATATTCAAATATTATATTTTTCTCTCCACCCAAAATGCAATGGCATTAATATTGAATTTAAAAATCAAAAAATTGCACTTTTACAATTTTTACAATTTTAAAGTCTTGTAGGGATAAATGTAACGTCCATAATCAGTTAATTTAAATTTTTTAATTTTTTTAATTGTCTCCTCTCCTTCAATGCAATTTCAAATGATTTATCTACTTTTTGGCCATAAAGATATTACTTAAGAAACAGCAAATGTAATGGACTCTAATGAGAAGCTTCCCTACTCCCCTCTAGAGATTTATGGTTGACCCAAAATTAAAGTGTGAGATTGCTATTTATAATTTTCATCCACTAAAGTGTACTCTATTCCAGTGAGTCCATCACTTGTATGTTTCTTCAATTTACTTATTCAAATATTATGTTTTTCTCTGCACTTAAAATGCAGTGGCATTAACCTTGAATTTAAAAATCAAAACATTGTATTTTTACAATTTTAAAGTCTTCTAGGGATAAATGCATTGCCAATAATCTATTGAATTTCAATTTTGTACTTTTTTTAATTGTCTTCTTTTGCTATAATGCAATTTGAAATGATTTATCTACTTTTTGGGTACAAACATATCACTTAAGGAAAAACGAATGCAATGGACTCTAATAAGAAGCTTCCCCACTCCCCTCTAGAGATTTATGCTTGACCCAACATTTAAGCGTGAGATTGGTATTTATAATATTCATCCACTAATGCGTATTCTATTCAAGTGAGTCCATTACTTGTATTTTTCTTCAATTAACATATTCAAGTATTAGGTTTTTCTCTGCACTCAAAATGCAATGGCATTAACCTTGAATTTAAAAATCAAAACATTGCATTTCTACAATATTCAAGTCCTCTAGGGATAAATGCATTGCCAATAATCAGTTGAATTTAAATTTTCTAATTTTTTAATTGTCTTCTTTGCTACAATGTTATTTGAAATGATTTATCAACTTTTTGGGTTGAAACATATCACTTAAGAAAAAGTGAATTCAATGGACTCTAATATGAAGCTTCCCCACTCCCGTCTAGAGATTTATCCTTCACCCAACATTGAAGTCTGCAATTGGCATTTATAATATTCATCCGTTAAAGTGTAATATATTCAAGTGAGTCTATTACTTGTATTTTTCTTCAATTGAAATATTCAAATAAAAATATTTTTCTCTCCACTCAAAATGCAATAGCATTAAAAATAAATTTAAAAATCAAAACATTGCATTTTTACAATATTTACAATTTTAAAGCTTCTAGGGATAAATGCAATGTTAATAATTAGTTGAAGTTAAATTTTTTAATTTTCTTAATTGTCCCTTTTGCTACAATGTAATTTGAAATAATTTATCTACTTTTTGTGTACAAACATATCACTTGAGAAAAAATGAATGCAATGGACTCTAATAAGAAGCTTCCCCACTCCCCTCTAGAGATTTGTGCTTAACCAAACATTGAAACATGAGATTAGTATTTATAATATTCATCGCCTAAAGCCTATTCTATTCAAGTGAGTCCATTACTTGTATTTTTCTTCACTTAACATACTCAAATATTAAGTTTTTCTCTCCACTCAAAATGTAATGGCATTAACAATGGATTTCAAAATCAAAACATTGCATTTTTACAATTTTAAAGTCTACTAGGGATAAATACGTTGTCAATAATCAGTTGAATTTAAATTTTGCAATTTTTTTAATTGTCTTCTTTGCTACAATGCAATTTGAAATAATTTATGTACTTTTTGGGTACAAACATATCACTTAAGAAAAAGCGAAAGTGATGTACTCTAATAAGAAGTTTTCCCACTCCCCTTTAGAGGTTCATGTTTGACCCAACATTGAAACGTGAGATTGACATTTATAATATTCATCCATTAAAGTAAGTCCGTTACTTGTATTTTTCTTCAATTAACATATTCAAAAATTATGTTTTTCCCTCCACTCAAAATGCAATGGCATTAACATTGAATGTAAAAATCAAAATGCAATGGCATTTTTACAATTTTTATAGTTTTAAAGTCTTCTAGGGATAAATGCATTGTCAACAATCAATTGAATTTAAATTTTGTAATTCTTTTAATTGTCTCCTTTTCTACAATGCAATTTGAAAAGATTTATCTAATTTTTGGGTATAGACATATTACTTGAGGAAAAGCAAATGCAATGAATTCTAATAAGAAGCTTCCCCACACCCCTCTATAGTTTTATACTTGACCCAACATTGAAGCGTGAGATTGGTATTTATAATATTCATCCCCTAAAGTGTATTCTATTCAAGTGAGTCCATTCCTTGTATTTTCCTTCAATTAACATATTCAAATATTATGTTCTCCTCCCCACTCAAAATTCAATGGCATTATCATTGAATTCAAAAATCAAAACATTGTATTCTTACAATTTTTACAATTTTAAATTCTTCAACGGATAAATGCACTGTTACTAATCAGTTAAATTTAAATTTTGTAATTTTTTTAATTGTTTGCTTTGTTACAAAGCTATTTGAAATGATTTATCTACTTTTTGGGTACAAACAGATCACTTAAGAAAAAACGAATGCAATGTACTTTAATAAGAAGTTTCCCCACTCCCCTCTAGAAATTTATGCTTGACCCAACATCGAAGCATAAGATTGGTATTTATAATATTCATCCACTAAAGCTGATTTTATTCAAGTGAGTCCATTAATTGTATTTTTCTTCATTTGAAATGTTGAAATATTATGTTTTTCCCTCCACTCAAAATCCAATGGCATTAACATTGAATTTAAAAATTAAAATATTTCATTTTTACAATTTTTTCAATTTTAAAGTTTTCTAGGGATAAATGCATTGTCAATAATCAGTTGAATTTAAATTTTCTAATTTTTTTATTTGTCTCCTTTGCTACAATGCAACTTGAAATGATTTATCCAATTTTTGGGTACAAACATATCACTTAAGAAAAAGCGAAGGCAATGGACTCTAATAAGAAACTTCCCTACTCCCCTCTAGAGGTTTATGCTTGAGCCAACATTGAAACATGAGATTACTATTCATAATATTCATCCACTAAAGTGTATTCTATTCAAAAGAGTCCATTACTTGTATTTTTCTTCAATTAACATATTCAAATGCTATATGTTTCTCTCCACTCAAAATGCAATGACATTAACATTGAATTTAAAAAGCAAAGCATTGGATTTTTACAATTTTTCCAATTTTAAAGTCTCCTAGTGAAAAATGCATGCTCAATAATTAGTTGAATATAAATTTTGTAATTTTTTAGTTGTCTACTTTCTTACAATGCAATTTGAAATGATTTATCTACTTTTTGCATACAATCATATCACTTAAGAAAAAACGAATGCAATGGACTCTAATAAGAAGTTACCCCACTCCCCTCTAGAAGCGTGAGATTGGTATTTATAATATTCATCCACTAAAGTCTATTCTATTCAAGTGAGTCCATTACTTGTATTTTTATTCAATTAACATATTCAAAGATTATGTTTTTCTCTCCACTCAAAATGCAATGGTATTAACAATGAATTTAGAAATCAAAACATTTCATTTTTACAATTTTTACAGTTTTAAAGTCTTATAAGGATAAATGCATTGCTAATAATCAGTTAAACTTAAATTTTGTAATTTTTTTAATTGTCTCCTTTGCCACAATGCAATGTGAAATGATTTATCTAATTTTTGGGTACAAACGTATCACTTAAGAAAAAGCAAATGCTAAGGACTCTAATAAGAAGCTTCCCCACACCCCTCTAGAGGTTTATGCTTGACAAAACATGGAAGCGTGAGATTAGTATTTATAATATTCATCCACTAACGTGTATTCTATTCAAGTGAGTCCATTACTTGTATTTTTCTTCAATTAACATATTCAAATAGTATATGTTTCTCTCTACTCAAAATGCAATGGCATTAACATTGAATTTAAAAATTAAAGCATTGGATTTTTACAATTTTAAAGTCTTCTAGGGATAAATGCATTCTCAATAATTAGTTTAATTTAAATTTTGTAATTTTTCTAGTTGTCTGCTTTGTTACAAAGCAATTTGAAATGATTTATCTACATTTTGGGTACAAACATATCACTTAAGAAAAAGCACATGCAATGGAGTCTAATAAGAAGTTTTCCCACTCCCCTCTAGAAATTTATGCTTGACCCAACATTGAATTTTTGGGTACAAACATATCACTTAAGAAAAAGCGAATGCAATGGAATCTAATAAGAACCCTCCCCACTCCCCTCTAAAGGTTTATACTTGACCCAACATTAAACCGTGAGATTGATATTTATAATATTCATGCACTAAAGTGTATTCTGTTCAACTAAGTAAATTACTTGTATTTTTCTTCAATTAACATATTCAAATATTATATGTTTCCCTCCACTCAAAATGCAATGACATTAAGTTGAATTGAAAAATCAAAGCATAGGATTTTTACAATTTTTACAATTTTAAAATCTTCTAGGGATAAATGCATTGTCAATAATTAGTTGAATTTAAAATTTGTAATTTTTTTAGTTGTTTGCTTTGTTACAATGTAATGTGAAATGAGTTATCTACTTTTTGAGTAGAAACATATCACTTAAGAAAAAGCGAATACAATGGAGTCTAATAAGAAGTTTCCCCACACCCCTCTAGAGATTTACGCTTGGCCTAACATCAAAGCGTGAGATTGGAATTTATAATATTGATCCACTAAAGTCGATTCTATTTTTCTACATTTAACATATTCAAATATTATGTTTTCCCTACCACTCAAAATGCAAAGGCGTTAACATTGAATTTAAAAACCAAAACATTTCATTTTTACAATTTTTACAATTTTAAAGTCTTCTAGGGATAAATGCATTGTTAATAATCAGTTCAACTTAAATTTTGTAATTTTTTTAATTCTTTCCTTTGCCATAATGCAATGTGAAATGATTTATCTAATTTTCGAGTAGAAACATATCACTTAAGAAAAAGCAAATGCAATGGACTCTAATAAAAAGCTTCCCCACACCCCTCAAGAGCTTTATGCTTGACACAACATGGAAGCGTGAGATTGGTTTTATAATATTCATCCACTACAGCGTATTCTATTCAAGTAAGCCCATTACTTGTATTTTTCTTCAATTAACATATTTAAATACTATGTTTTTCCCTCCACTCAAAATGTAATGGCATTAACATTGAATTAAAAAGTCAAAGCATTGCATTTTTACAATTTTTACAGTTTTAAAGTCTTGTAAGGATAAATGCATTGTCAATAATCAGTTCAATTTAAATTTTGTAATTTTTTTAAATGTCTCCTTTGCTATAATGCTATTTGAAATGATTTATCTACCTTTTGGGTATAAACATATCGAATGAGAAAAAGGGAATGCAATGGACTTTAATAAGAAGCTTCCCCACTCCCCTCTAGAGTTTTATGCTTGTCCTAAAATTGAAGCGTGGGATTGTTATTTACAATATTCATCCACTAAAGTGTATTCTATTCAAATGAGTCCATTACTTCTATTTTTCTTCAATTAACATATTCAAATGTCATGTTTTTCTCTCCACTCAAAAAGCAATGGCATTAACATTGAATTTAGAAAACAAAGCATTTCATTTTAACAATTTTAAAGTCTTCTAAGGATAAATGCATTGTCAATAAATAGTTCAATTTATATTTTGTAATTTTTTAATTATCTCCTTTGCTACAATGCTATTTTATATGATTTATCTACTTTTTGGGTACAAACATATCACTTAAGAAAAAGCGAATGTAATGGACTCTAATAAGAAGCTTCCCTACTCCCCTCAAGAGACTTATGCTTGACCCAGCATTGAAGCATGAGATTAGTATTTATAATATTCATCCACTAAAGTCTATTCTATTCAAGTAAGTCCATTACTTGTATTTTTCTTCAATTAACATATTCAAATATTATATTTTTCCCTCCACTCAAAATGCAACGATTTTAACATTGAATTTAAAAATCAAAACATCGCATTTTACACTTTTTAAAGTTTTAAAATCTTCTAGGGATAAATGCATTGCTAATAATCAGTTGAACTTAAATTTTGTAATTTTTTTTATTGTCTCCTTTGCCACAATGCAATGTGAAATGATTTATCTAATTTTTCGGTACAAACATATCACTTAAGAAAAAGCGAATGCAATGGACTCTAATAAGAAGCTTCCCTACTCCCTTTAGAGGTTTATACTTGACACAACATTGAAGCATGAGATTGGTATTATAATATTCATCCACTAAAGTGTATTTTATTCAAATGAGTCCATTACTTGTATTTTTCTTCAATTAACATATTCAAATATTATATGTTTCTCTCCACTCAAAATGCAATGGCATTAACATTAAATTTAAAAATCAAAGAATTGGATTTTTACAATTTTTAAAATTTTAAAGTCTTCTAGGGATAAATGCATTCTTAATAATTAGTTGAATTTAAATTTTGTAATTTTTTCAGTTGTCTGCTTTGTTACAATGCAATGTGAAATGATTTATCTACTTTTTGGGTACAAACATATCACTTAAGAAAAAATGAATGCAATGGAGTCTAATAAGAAGTTTCCCCACTCCCCTTTGGAGATTTATGCTTGACCTAACATCAAAGTGTGAGATTGGTATTTATAATATTTATCGACTAAAGTCGATTTTATTCAAATGAGTCCATTACTTGTATTTTTCTACATTTAACATATTCAAATATTATGTTTTCCCCACCACTCAAAATGCAAAGGCATTAACATTGAATTTAAAAACCAAAACATTTCATTTTTACAATTTTTACAGTGTTAAAGTCTTTTAGGGATAAATGCATTGTTAATAATCAGTTGAACTTAAATTTTGTAATTTTTTTAATTGTCTCCTTTGCCATAATGAAATGTGAAATGATTTATCTAGTTATCGGGTAGAAACATATCACTTAAGAAAAAGCGAATGCAATGGATTCTAATAAAAAGCTTCCCCACACCCCTCTAGAACTTTATCCTTGACACAGCATGGAAGCATGAGATTGGTATTTATAATATTCATCCACTAAAGTGTATTCTATTCAAGTGAGTCCATTACTTGAATTTTTCTTCAATTAATATATTCAAATATTATATGTTTCTCTCCACTCAAAATGCAATGACATTAACATTGAATTTAAAATTCAAAGCATTGGATTTTTACAATTTTTACAATTTTAAAGTCTTCTAGGGATAAATGCATTCTCAATAATTATTTGAATTTAAATTTTGTAATTTTTTCAATTGTCTGCTTTGTTACAATGCAATGTGAAATGATTTATCTACTTTTTGGGTACAAACATATCACTTAAGAAAAAGCGAATGCAATGGAGTCTAATAAGAAGTTTCCCCACTCCCCTCTAGAGATTTATGCTTAACCTAACATCAAAGCGTGAGATTGGTATTTATAATATTCATTGACTAAAGTCAATTCTATTCAAGTGAGTCCATTACTTGTATTTTTCTACATTTAACATATTCAAATATTATGTTTTCCCCACCACTCAAAATGCAAAGGCATTAACATTGAATTTAAAAACCAAAACATTTAATTTTTACAATTTTTACAGTTTTAATGTTTTTTAGGGATAAATGCATCGTTAATAATCTGTTGAACTTAAATTTTGTAATTTTTTTTAATTGTCTCCTTTGCTACAATGTAATGTAAAATGATTTATCTAATTTTTGGTTACAAACATATCACTAAATAAAAAGCAAATGCAATGGACCCTAATAAGAAACTTCCCCACTCCCCTCTAGAGATTTATGGTTGACCCAACATTGAAGTGTGAGATTGGTATTTATAATATTCATCCACTCAAGTGTATTATATTCAAGTGAGTCCATTACTTGTATTTTTCTTCAATTAACATATTCAAATATTATGTTTTTACCTCCACTCAAAATGCAATGGCATTAACATTGAATGTGAAAATCAAAACATTGCATTTTTACAATGTTTACAGTTTTAAAGTCTTATAGGGATAAATGCATTGTCAATAATTAGTTGAATTTAAATTTTGTAATTTTTTTAATTGTCTCCTTTGCTACAATGCAATTTGAAACGATTTATCTACTTTATGGGTACAAACATATCACTTAACAAAAAGCAAATGTAATGGACTTTAATAAGAAGCTTCCCCACCCGCTTCTAGAGATTTATGCTTAACCCAACATTGAACCGTGCGATCGGTATTTATAATATTCTTCCACTAAAGTGTGTTCTATTCAAGTGAGTTCATTACTTGTATTTTTCTTCAATTAACATATTCAAATATTAGGTTTTTCTCTCCACTTAAAATGGAATGTCATTAACATTGAATTTAAAAATCAAAACATTGCATTTTTGCAATTTTTACAATTTTAAAGTTTTCTAAGGATAAATGCAATGTCAATAATCAGTTAAATTTATATTTTGTAATTTTGTTAATTGTCTCCTTTGCTACAGTGCTATTTTAAATGATTTATCTACATTTTGGGTACAAACATATCACTTAAGAAGAAGCAAATGCAATAGACTCTAATAAGAAGCTTCCCCACTCCCCTCTAGAGACTTATGTTTGATCCAACATTGAAGCGTGAGATTGGTATTTATAATATTGATCCACTAAAGTCTATTCTATTCAAGTGAGTCCATTACTTGTATTTTTCTTCAATTAACATATTCAAATATTATATTTTTCCCTCCACTCAAAATGCAACGACTTTAACATTGAATTTAAAAATCAAAACATCGCATGTTTACATTTTTTAAAGTTTTCACTAGGGAGAAATGTATTGTCAATAATCAGTTGAATTTAAATTTTGTCATCTTTTTAATTGGATTCTTTGCTACAATGAAATTTGAAATGTTTTATCTACATTTTGGGTACAAACGTATTACTTAAGAAAAAGTGAATACAATGCACTATAATAAGAAGCTTCCCCACTCCCCTCTAGAGTTTTATGCTTAACCTAAAATTGAAGCGTGGGATCGTTATTTATAATATTCATCCAGTAAAGTGTATTTTATTCAAGTGAGTCCATTATTTGTATTTTTCTTCAATTAACATATTCAAATATTATGTTTTCTCTGCACTTAAATGCAGTGGCATTAACCTTGAATTTAAAAATCAAAACATAACATTTTTATAATTTTAAAGTATTTTAGGGATAAATGCATTGTCAATAATCTATTGAATTTCAATTTTGTAATTTTTTTAATTGTCTTCTTTTGCTACAATGCAATTTGAAATGATTTATCTACTTTTTAGGCACAAACATATCACTTAAGAAAAAGCGAATACAATGGACTCTAATAAGAAGCGTGGGACTAATATTTCTAATATTCATCCACAAAAGTGTATTGTATTCAAGTGAGCCTATTACCTGTATTTTTCTTTAATTGACTTATTCAAATATTCTGTTTTTCTCTCCACTCAAAATGGAATGACATTAACATTGAATTTAAAGAACAAAAAATGGCATTTTTACAATTTTTGCAATTTTAAAGTCTTATAGGGTTAAATGCATTGTCAATAATTAGTTCAATTCAAATTTTGTAATTTTTTTAATTGCCTTCTTTGCTATAATGAAATTTGAAATGATGTATCTACTTTTTGGGTACAGACATATAACTTAAGGAAAAACGAATGCAATGCACTCTAAGAAGAAGTTTCCCCACTCCCCTCTAAAAGTTTATGCTTGACCGAACATTGAAGGGTGAGATTGATATTTAAAATATTTATCCACTAAAGTGTATTCTATTCAAGTGAGTCCATTTCTTGTATTTTTCTTCAATTAACATATTTAAATATTATGTTTATCTCTCTACCCAAAATGCAATGGCATTAACATTGAATTTAAAAATCAAAACATTGCATTTCTACAATTTTTGTAATTTTAAAGTTTTCTAGGGATAAATGCATTATCAATAATCATTTGAATTTAAATTTTGTAATTCTTTTAATTGTCTCCTTTGTTACAGTGTAATTTGAAATGATTTATCTAATTTTTGGGTACAAACATATCACTTAAGAAAAAGCGAATGCAATGGACTCTAATAAGAAGCTTCCCCACTACCCTTTAGAGATTGATGCTTGATCCAACGTTAAAGCGTGAGATTGGTACTTCTAATATTCATCCACAAAAGTGTATTCTATTCAAGTAAGTCCATCACTTGTATTTTTCTTCAATTAACATATTCAAATATTATATTTTTCTCGCCACTCAAAATGCAATGACATTAACATTGAAATTAAAAATCAAAAAATTTCATTTTTACAATTTTTACCATTTTAAAGTCTTGTAGGGAAAAATGCATAGTCTATCAGTTCAATTTAAATTTTGTAATTTTTTTAATTGTCTCGCTTTCTACAATGTTATTTGAAATGATTTATTTCCACTTAAAATACAATGACATTAACACTGAATTTAAAATACGAAACATTACATTCTTACAATTTTTACACTTTTAATATTTTCTAGGGATAAATACATTATCAATAATTACTTAAATAGAAATTTTGTAATTTTTTTTAATTGTATTCTTTTCTACAATGCAATTTGAAGTGATTTATCTACTTTTTGAATTTAAAAAACAAAATATTGCATTTTCACAATTTAAAAAACAAAACATTGCATTTTTACAATTTTTAGAATTTTAAAGTCTTCTAGGGATAAATGCATTGTCAATAATGAGTTAAATTTAAATTTTGTAATTTTTTTAATTGTCTTCTTTGCTACAATGCAATTTGAAATGATTTACCAACTTTATAGGCACAAACATATCACTTAAGAAAAAGCGAATGCAATAGACTCTAATAAGAAACTTTCCTACTCCCCTTTAGAGATTTATGCTTGACCTAACATTAAAGCATGAGATTGGTATTTATAATATTCATCCACTAAAGTCTATTATATTCATGTGAGTCCATTACTTGTATTTTTCTTCAATTAACATATTCAATTATTAAGTTTTTCCCTCCACTAAAAATGCAATGACATTAACATTGAATTTAAAAATCAAAACATTGCATTTTTACAATTTTTACAGTTTTAAAGTTTTTTACAGATAAATGCATTGTCAATAATTAGTTGAATTTAAATTTTGCAATTTTTTTAATTGTCTCCTTTGCTACAATGCTATTCGAAATGATTAATCTACTTTTTGGGTACAAACAAGTCACTTAAGAAAAGACGAATGCAATGGACTCTAGTAAAAAGTTTCCGTACTCCCCTCTAGAGATTTATACTTGACCCAAAATTAAAGCGTAGGATTAGTATTTATAATATTCATCAACTAAAGTATATTATATTCGAGTGAGTCCATTACTTGTATTTTTCTCCAATTAACATATTTAAATACTATGTTTTCCTTTTCACTCAAAATGCAATGACATTAACATTGAATTTAAAATACAAAACATTGCATTCTTGCAATTTTTACAATTTTAATGTCTTCTAGGGATAAATGCATTGTCAATAATCAATTAAATTGAAATTTTGTAATTTTTTTAATTGTCTTCTTTGCTACAATACAATTTGAAATGATTTATCTACTTTTTGAATTTAAAAAACAAAACATTGCATTTTTACAATTTTTAGAATTTTAATGTCTTCTAGGGATAAATACATTGTCAATAATCAGTTAAATTTAAATTTTGTAATTTTTTTAATTGTCTTCTTTACTACAATGCAATTTGAAATGATTTACCTACTTTATAGGCACAAACATATCACTTGAGAAAAAGTGAATGCAATGGACTCTAATAAGAAACTTCCCTACTCCCCTTTAGAGATTTATGCTTGACCCAACATTAAAGCATGAGATTGGTATTTATAATATTCCTCCACTAAAGTCTATTCTATTTATGTGAGTCCATTACTTGTATTTTTTTTTCAATTAAAGCGTGAGATTGGTATTTATAATATTCATCCACTAAAGTCTATTCTATTTATGTGAGTCCATTACTTGTATTTTTTTTTTCAATTAACATATTAAAATATTAAGTTTTTCCCTCCACTCAAAATGCATTGGCATTAACATTGAATTTAAAAATCAAAACATTGCATTTTTACAATTTTTACAATTTTAAAGTCTTCTACAGATAAATGTGTTGTCAATAATTAGTTGAATTTAAATTTTATAATTTTTTTAATTGTCTCATTTGCTACAATGCTATTCGAAATGATTAATCTACTTTTTGGGTACAAACAAATCACTTAAGAAAAAGCGAATGCAATGGACTCTAGTAAGAAGCTTCCCCACTCCCCTCTAGAGATTTATGCTTGACCCAAAATTAAAGCGTAGGATTGTTATTTATAATATTCATCAATTAGAGTATATTATATTCGAGTGAGTCCATTACTTGTATTTTTCTCCAATTAACATATTCAAATACTATGTTTTTCTTTCCACTCAAAATGCAATGGCATTAACATTGAATTTCAAATACAAAACATTGCATTCTTACAATTTTTACAATTTTAATGTCTTTTAGGGGAAAATGCATTGTCAATAATCAGTTAAATTGAAAATTTGTAATTTTTTTAATTGTCTTCTTTGCTACAATACAATTTGAAATGATTTATCTATTTTTGAATTTAAAAAACAAAATATTCCATTTTTACAATTTATAAAGCAAAACATTGCATTTTTATAATTTTTAGAATTTTAAAGTCTTTTAGGGATAAATGCATTGTCAATAGTTAGTTAAATTTAAATTTTGCAATTTTTTTAATTGTCTTCTTTGCTACAATGCAATTTGAAATGATTTACCTACTTTTTAGGTACAAACATATCATAAACTTCCTTACTCACCTCTAGAGATTTATGCTTGACCCAACATTAAAGTGTGGGATTGGTATTTAGAATATTCATCCACTAAAGTATATTTTATTCATGTGAGTCCATTACTTGTATTTTTCTTCAATTAACATATTCAAATATTAAGTTTTGCCCTCCACTAAAAATGCAATGGCATTGACATTGAATTTAAAAATCAAAACATTGCATTTTTACAATTTTTACAGTTTTAAAGTCTTTTAGGGATAAATTCATTGTCAACAATTAGTTGAAGTTAAATTTTGTAATTTTTTTTAATTGTCTCCTTTGCTACAATGCTATTTGAAATGATTTATCTACATTTTGGGTACAAACATATAATTTAAGAAAAAGCGAATGCAATGCACTCTAGTAAGAAGCTTCCCGACTCCCCTCTAGAGATTTATACTTGACCCAAGATTATAGTGTGAGATTGGTATTTATAATATTCATCCACTAAAGTGTATTCTATTCAAATGAGCCCATTACTTGTATTTTTCTTCATTTGACATATTCAAATATTAGCTTTTTCTCTCCACACAAAATGCAATGGCATTAACATTGAATTTAAAAAAGAAAACATTGCATTTTTACAATTTTAAAGTCTTTTAGGGTAATTGCACTGTTAATAATAAGTTGAATTTAAATTTTGTAATTTTTTTAATTGTCTCCTTTGCTACAATTTAATTTGAAATGATTTATCTAATTTTTGGGTACAAACATATTACTTAAGAAAATGCGAATGCAATGGACACTATTAAGAAGCTTCCCCACTCCCCTTTAGAGATTTATGCTTGACTTAGCATTGAAGCGTGAGATTGGTACTTCTAATATTCATCCACTAAAGTGTATTCTATTCAAGTGAGTCAATTACTTATATTTTTCTTCAATTAACGTATTCAGATATTATATATCGCTCTCCACTCAAAATGCAATGACATTAACATTGAATTTAAAAATCAAAAAATTGCATTTTTATAATTTTTGCAATTTTAAAGTCTTGTAAGGAAAAATGCATTGTCAATAATCAATTGAATTTAAATTTTGAAATTTTTTTAATTGTCTCCATTGCTACAATACTATTTGAAATGATTTATCTACTTTTTGGGTACAAACATATCACTTAAAAAAAAAGCGAATGCAATGCACTCTAATAAGAAACTTCCCCACACTCCTCTAGAGGTTTATACTTGACCTAACATTGAATTGTGAGAATGGTATCTATAATATTCATCCATTAACGTGTATTTTATTCAAGTGAGTCCATTACTTGTATCGCTCTTCAATTAAAATATTCAATTATTAGGTTTTTCTCTCCTCTCAAAATTCAATGGAATTAACATTGAATTTAAAAATCAAAACAATGCATTTTTAGAATTTTAAAGTCTTCGAGAGATAAATGCATTGTCAATAATCAATTGAATTTAAATTTTTAATTTTTTAATTGTCTTCTTTGTTACAATGTTATTTGAAATGATTTATCTACTATTTCGGTACAAACATATCATTGAAGAAAAAGCGAATGTAATGGACTCTAATAAGACGCTTCCCTACTCCCCTCTAGAGATCTATGCTTGACCCAACATTGAAGTGTGAGATTGGTATTTACAATATTCATCCACTAAAATCGATTCTATTCAAGTGAGTCTATTAGTTGTGTTTTACCTTAATTAACATATTTAAATATTATGTTTCTCTGTCCACACAAAGTGCAATGGCATGAACATTGAATTCAAAAATCAAAACATTGCATTTTTACAATTTTAAAGTCTTCTAAGGTTAAATGCATCATCAATAATCAGTTGAATTTAAATTTTGTAATTTTTTTCATTGTCTCATTTGCTACAATTTTGTTTGAAATGATTTGTCTAATTTTTGGGTACAAATAAATCACTTAAGAAAAAGCGAATACAATGCACTCTAATAAGAAGCTTCCCCACTCCCATCTAAAGTGTATTCTATTCAAGTGAGTCCATTACTTGTATTTTTCTTCAACTAACATATTCAAATATCATGTTTATCTCTCCACCCAAAATGCAATGACATTAACAATAAATTTAAAAATCAAAATATTGCATGTTTACAATTTTTACAATTTTAAAGTCATTTAGGGATAAATACATTGTCAATAATTCAATTTGAAATAATTTATCTACTTTTTGGATACAAACATATTACTTAGGAAAAAGCAAATGCAATGGACTCTAATAAGAAGCTTCCCCACTCCCCTTTAGAGATTTATGCTTGACCCAAAGATAAAGCGTGGGATTGCTATTATAATATTCATCAACTAAAGTGTATTCTATTCATATGAGTACATTACTTGTATTTTTCTTCAACTAACATATTCAAATATTAAGTTTTTCCCTCCACTCAAAATGCAATGGCATTAATATTGAATTTAAAAATCATAACATTGCATTTTTTCAATTTTTACAATTTTGAACTCTTCTAAGGATAAATCCTTTTTCATTAATTAGTTGAATTTAAATTTTGTAATTTTTTTAATTTTCTCCTTTGCTACAATGCAATTTGAAATGATTTACTTACTTTTTGTGTACAAACATATCACTTAAGAAAAAGCGAACGCAATGGGCTCTAATAAGAAGCTTCCCTACTCCCCTCTAGATATTTATGCTTGACCCAACATTAAAGTGGGATATTGATATTTATAATATTCATCCCCTAAAGTGTATTCTATTAAAGTGATTTCATTACTTGTATTTTTCTTCAATTAACATATTCAAATATTAGGTTTTTCTCTCCATTCAAAATGCAAAGGCATTAACATTGAATTTAAAAATCAAAACATTGCATTTTTACAATTTTAAAGACTTATAGGGATAAATGCATTGTCAATAATTAGTTAAATTTAAATTTTGTAATTTTTTTAATTGTCTCCTTTGCTACAATACAATTTGAAATGATTTACCTACATTTTGGGTACAAAGATATCACCTAAGAAAAAGTGAATGCGATGGGCTTTAATAAGAAGCTTCCCCACTCCCTCTAGAGATTTACGCTTAACCCCACATTAAAGTATGAGATTGGTATTTATAATATTCATCCCCTAAGTTGTATTCTATTCAAATGAGTCCATTACCTGTATTTTTCTTAAATTAACATATTCAAATTATATGTTTTTCCCTCTACTCAAAATGCAATGGCATTAACATTGAATTTAAAAATAACAACATTGTATATTTTCAATTTTAAACACTTCTAAGGATAAATGCATTGTCAATAATTAGTCAAATTTTAATTTTGTAATGTTTTTGGTTGTCTCCTTTGCTACAATGCAATTTGAAATGATTTATCTACCTTTTGGGAACAAACATATCATTTAAGAAAAAGCGAATGCAATGGACTCTAATAAGAAGCTTCCCCACTCCCCTCTAGAGATTTATGCTTGACCTAATATTAAAGTGTGAGATTGGTATTTATAATATTTATCCACTAAATTGTATTCTATTCAAGTGAGTCCATTACTTGTATTTTTCTTCAATTAACATATTCAAATTTTATCTTTTTCTCTCCACCCAAAATGCAATGGCATTAACATTGAATGTAAAATTCAAAACACTGAATTTTTACAATTTCTAAAATTTTGAACTCTTCTAGGGATAAATCCATTCTCAATAATCAGTTCAATTTAAATTTTGAAATTTTTTTTTATTGTCTCCTTTGCTACAATGTAATTTGAAAAGATTTACCTACTTTTCGGGTACAAAGATATCATTTAAGAAAAAGCGAATGCGATGTGCTTTAATAAGAAGCTTCCCTAGTCCTTCTAGAGATTTACGCTTAACCCCACATTAAAGCGTGAGATTGGTATTTATAATATTCATACCCTAAGTTGTATTCTGTTCAAATGAGTCCATTACTTGTATTTTTCTTCAATTAACATATTCAATTTTTATGTTTTTCTCGCCACTCAAAATGCAATGGCATTAACATTGATTTTAAAAATCACAACATTGCAATTTTTCAATTTTAAAAACTTCTAAGGATAAATGCATTATTAATAATCAGTTGAATTTTAATTTTGTAATTGTTTTGGTTGTCTCCTTTGCTACAAGGCAATTTGAAATGATTTATCTACTTTTTGGGTACAAACATATCACTTAAGAAAAAGCGAATGCAATGGACTCTAATAAGAAGCATCCCCACTCCCCTCTAGAGATTTATGCTTGACCTAACATTGAAGCGTGAAATTGGTATTTATAACAGTCATCCACTAAATTGTATTCTATTCAAGTGCTTCAATTACTTGTCTTTTTCTTAAATTAATATATTCAAATTATATGTTTTTCTCTCCACTTAAAATGCAATGGCATTAACATTGAATTTAAAAATCACAACATTGCATTTTTTCAATTTTAAAGACTTCTTAAGAGAAATGCATTGTCAATAATCATTCGAATTTTAATTTTGTAATTTTTTTGGTTGTCTCCTTTGCTACAATCCAATTTGAAATGATTTATCTACTTTTTGGGAACAAACCTATCACTTAAGAAAAAGCGAAGGCAATGGACTCTAATAAGAAGCTTCCCCACTCCCCTCTAGAGATTTATGCTTGACCCAATATTAAAGCGTGAGATTGGTATTTATAGTATTCATTTACTAAATTGTATTTTATTCAAGTGAGTCCATTACTTGTATTTTTCTTCAATTAACATATTCAAATTTTATCTTTTTCTCTCCACTCAAAATGCGATGGCATTAACATTGAATGTAAAATTCAAAACATTGAATTTTTGCAATTTTCACAGTTTTGAACTCTTCTAGGGATAAATCCATTGTCAATAATCAGTTCAATTTAAATTTTGCAATTTTTTTTAATTGTCTCCTTTACTACAATGCAATTTGAAATCATTTACCTACTTTTTGGCTATAACAATTATCACTTAAGAAAAAGCGAACGCGATGGGCTTTAATAAGAAGCTTCCCTACTCCCTCTAGAGATTTACGCTTAACCCCACATTAAAGCGTGAGATTGGTATTTATAATATTCATTTACTAAATTATATTTTATTCAAGTGAGTCCATTACTTGTATTTTTCTTTAATTAAGATATTCAAATTTTATGTTTTTCTCTCCACTCAAAAAGTAATGGCATTAACATTAAATATAAAAATCAAAACATTGCATTTTAACAATTTTTACAATTTTGAACTCTTTTAGGGATAAATGCATTGTCAATAATTAGTTAAATTTAAATATTATAATATATTTAATTGTCTCCTTTGCTACAATGCAATTTGAAATGATTTACTTACTTTTTGGGTACAAAGATATCACTTGAGAAAAAGTGAATGCGATGGGCTCTAATAAGAAACTTCCCCACTCCTCTCTAGAGATTTATGCTTGACCCAACATTGAAGCGTGAGATTGTTATTTATAATATTCATCCACTAAATTGTATTCTATTCAAGTGTGTCCATTACTTGTATTTTTCTTCAATTAACATATTCAAATATTAGGTTTTTCTCTCCACTCAAAATGCAAAGGCATTATCATTGAATTTAAAAATCAAAACATTGCATTTTTAGAATTTTAAAGACTTATAGGGATAAATGCATTATCAATAATTAGTTGAATTTAAAATTTGTAATTTTTTTAATTGTTTCCCTTGTTGCAATGCAATTTGAAATGATTTATCTACTTTTTGGGTACAAACATATCACTTAAGAAAAAGTGAATGCAAGGAATTCTAATAAGTTTCCCTACACCCCTCTAGAGATTTATGCTTGACCCAATATTGAGGCGTGAGATTCGTATTTATAATATTCATTCACTAAATTGTATTCTATTCAAGTGAGTTTATTACTTGTATTTTTCTTCAATTGACATATTTAAATATTATGTTGTTCAATCCACTCAAAATGCAATGACATTAACATTGAATTTAAAAATCAAAACATTGCATTTTTACAATTTTTACAATTTTGAACTCTTCTAAGGATAAGTCCTTTTTGAATAACCAATTAAATTTAAATTTTATAATTTTTTTAATTTTCCCCTTTGCTACAATGCAATGTGAAATTATTTACTTACTTTTTGGGTGCAAACATATCACTTAAGAAAAAGCGAATGCAATAGGCTCCAATAAGAAGCTTCCCCACCCCCTCTAGAGATTTATTCTTGACCCAACATTAAAGCATGAGATTCGTATTTATAATATTCATCCTTTAAAGTGTATTCTATTTAAGTGAGTTCATTACTTGTATTTTTCTTCAACTAAAATATTCAAATGTTACATTTTTCTCTCCACTTAAAATGCAAAGGCATTAACATTGAATTTAAAAATCAAAACATTGCATTTTTATAAATTTAAAGACTTCTAGGGATAAATGCATTGTCAATAATCAATTGAATTTGAATTTTGTAATTTTTTTAATTGTCTCCTTTGCTACAATGCAATTTGAAATAATTTATCTATTTTTTGGGTACAAACATATCACTTAAGAAAAAGTGAATGCAATGAACTCTAATAAGAAGCTTCCCCATACCCCTTTAGAGATTTATTCTTGACCCAACATTAAAGTGTGAGATTGGTATTTATAATATTCATCCACTAAATTGTATTCTATTCAAGTGACTCAATTACTTGTATTTTTCTACAATTAACATATTCAAATATTATGTTGTTCACTCCACTCAAAATGAAATGACATTAACATTGAATTTAAAAATCAAAACTTTGCATTTTTACAATTTTTATAATTTTGAACTCTTCTAGGGATAAATCCACTGTCAATAATTAGTTGAATTTAAATTTTGTAATTTCTTTGATTGTCTCCTTTGCTACAATCCAATTTGAAATGATTTATCTACTTCTTGGGTACAAACATATCACTTAAGAAAAAAAAAATGCAATGGACTCTAATAAGGAGCTTCCCAACTCCACTCTAAAGATTTATGCTTGACCCAACATTGAAGTGTGAGATTGGTATTTATAATATTCATCCACTAAATTGTATTTTATTCAAGTTAGTCTGTTACTTGAATTTCTCTTCAATTAAGATATTCAAATTTTATGTTTTTCTGTCCACTCAAAAAGCAATGACATTAACATTTAATTAGAAAATCAAAACTTTGCATTTTTTTAATTCTTACAATTTTGAACTCTTCTAAGGATAAATCCTTTTTTGAATAATCAGTTGAATTTAAATTTTGTAATTTTTTTAATTTTCCCCTTTGCTACAATGCAATTTGAAATGATTTGCTTACTTTTTGGGTACAAACATATCACTTAAACAAAAGCGAACACAATGGGCTCTAATAAAAAGCTTCCCCACTTGCCTCTAGAGATTTATGAATGGCCCAACATTAAAGCGTGAGATTGATATTTATAACATTCATCCCCTAAGGTGTATTCTATTCAAGTGAGTCCATTACTTGCATTTTTCTTCAATTAACAATTTAAAATATTAGGTATTTCTCTCCACTCAAAATGCAAAGGCATTAACTTTGAATTTAAAAATCAAAACATTGCATTTTTACAATTTTAACAATTTTGAACTCTTCAATGGATTAATGCATTGTCAATAATCAGTTGAATTGAAATTTTGCAATTTTTTTAATTGTCTCCTTTGCCCCTATGCAACTTGAAATGATTTATCTACTTTTTGGGTATAAACATATCAGTTCAGAAAAAGTGAATGCAATGGACTCCAATAAGAAGTTTTCCCACTCCCCCATAGAGATTTATGCTTGACCCAACATTGAAGCATGAGATTGGTATTTTTAGTACTCATCCACTAAATTGTATTCTATTCAAGTTAGTCTATTACTTGTATTTTTCTTCAATTAAGATATTCAAATTTTATATTTTTCTCTCCACTCAAAAAGCAATGGCATTAACTTTGAATTTAAAAATGAAAAATTGCATTTTTACACTTTTCACAATTTTAAACTCTTCAAGGGATTAATGCATTGTCAATAATCAGTTGAATTTAAATTTTATAATTTTTATAATTATCTCATTTGCTACAATGCAATTTGAAATGATTTACTTTCTTTTTGGGTACAAACATATCACTTAAGAAAAAGCAAACGCGATGGGCACTAATAAGAAGCTTCCTCATCCCCTCTAAAGATTTATGCTTCAACCACCATTAAACCGTGAGATTGGTATTTATAATATTCATCTACTAAATTGTATTCTATTCAAGTAAGTCCATTAATTGTATTTTTCTTCAACTAACATATTCAAATTTTATGTTTTTCTCTCCATTAATTGTATTTTGTAATTTTTTTTATTTGTCTCCTTTGCTACAATGCAATTTGAAATGATTTATCTACCTTTCGGGTACAAACATATCAATCAGGAAAAGTGAATGCAATAGACTCTAATAAGAAGCTTCCCCACTTTCTTCTAGAGATTTATGCTTGACCCAACATTTAAGCGTGCAATCAGTATTTATAACATTCATCCATTAAAGTGTATTCTATTTAATTAAGTCCATTAATTGTATTTTTCTTCGATTATGATATTCAAATTTATGTTTTTCTCTTCACTCAAAATGCAATGACATTAACATTGAATTTAAAAATCAAAACATTGCATTTTTACAATTTTTACAATTTTAAAGTTTTCTAGGGATAAATGTAATGTCAATAATTAGTTGAATTTAAATTTTGTAATTTTTTTGGTTGTCTCCTTCGCTATAATGCAATATGAAATGGTTTATCTACTTTTTGGGTAAAAACATATCACTTAAGAAAAAGCGAATGCAATGGACTCTAATAAGAGGCTTCCCCACTCCCCTCTAAAGATTTATGCTTGACCCAACAATGAAGCGTGAGATTGGTATTTATAATATTCACTCACTAAATTGTATTCTATTCAAGTGAGTCCATTACTTGTATTTTTCTTCAATTAACATTTTCAAATATTAGGTTTTTCTCTCCACTCAAAATGCAATAGGATTAACATTGAATGTAAAAATCAAAACATTGCATTTTTACAATTTCAAAGACTCCTAAGGATAAATGCATTGGTAATATTGTCAATAATTAGTTGAATTTAAATTTTGTAATTTTTTTGGTTGTCTCTTTCTCTATAATGCAATATGAAATGGTTTATCTACTTTTTGGGTAAAAACATATCATTTAAGAAAAAGCGAATGCAATGGACTCTAATAAGAGGCTTCCCCACACCCCTCTTAAGATTTATACTTGACCTAACATTGAAGCATGAGAGTGGTATTTATAATATTCATCCACTAAATTGTATTTTATTCAAGTGAGTCCTTTACTTGTATTTTTCTTCAATTAACATATTCAAATATTAGATTTTTCTCTCCACTCAAAATGGAATGGCATTAACATTGAATTTAAAATTCAAAACATTGCATTTTTACAATTTTGAACTCCTCTAGGAATGAATGCATTGTCAATAATCAGTTGAATTTAAATTTTGTAATTTTTTTAATTGTCTCCTTTGCTACAATGCAATTTGAAATGATTTATCCACTTTTTGAGTACAAACATATCACTTAGGAAAAAGCAAATGTAATGGGCTCTAATAAAACGCTTCCCCATTCCCCTCGAGAGATTTATCCTTGACCCAACATTGAAGCATGAGAAAGGTATTTAGAATATTCATCCACTAAATTGTATTCTATTTATGTGAGTCCATTACTTGTATTTTTGTTTAATTAACATATTCAAATATTATGTTTTTCTCTCCACTCACAATGCAATGGCATTAACATTGAATTTAAAAATCAAAACATTGCATTTTTACAATTTTTACTATTTTAACATTTTCTTAGGATAAATGCAATGTCAATAATCAGTTGAATTTAAATTACGTAAGTTTTTAATTCTCTCCTTTGCTATAATGCAATTTGAGATGATTTATTTACTTTTCGGGTACAATCATATCAATTAAGAAAAAGCGAAAGCAATGGACTCTAATAAGAAGCTTCACCACTCCTCTCTAGAGATTTATACTTGACCCAGCAATGAAGCGTGACATCAATATTTATAATATTCATCCACAAAATTGTATTCTATTCAAGTGAGTCTGTTACTTGTATTTTTCTTCAATTAACATCTTCAAATATTATGTTTTTCACTCCACTTAAAATGCAATGGCATTAACATTGGATTTAAAAATCAAAACATTGCATTTTTGCAATTTTTACAATTTTAAACTCTTTAAGGGATTAATGCATTGTCAATTATCGGTTGAATTTAAATTTTGTAAGGTTTTTAATTGTCACCTTTGCTACAATACAATTTGAAATGATTTAATTACTTTTTGGGAACAAACATATCAATTAAGAAAAGCAAATCCAATGGAGTCTTATAAGAAGCTATCCTACTCTCCTCTAGAGATTTATGCTTGACCCAGCAATGATGTGTGAGATTGGCATTTAGAATATTTGTCCACTAAATTGTGTTCTATTTAAGTGAGATGATTACTTGTATTTTTCTTCAATTAACATATTCAAATAATATGTTTTTCTCTCCACTTAAAATGCAACGACATTAACATTGAATTTAAAAATCAAAACTTTGCATTTTTACAATTTTTACAATTTTAAAGACTTTTAGGGATAAATGCATTGCCAATAATCAGTTGAATTTAAATTTTGTAATTTTTTTAATTGTCTCCTTTGCTACAATGCAATTTGAAATGGTTTATTTCCTTTTTAGGTACAAACATATCACTTAAGAAATAGAAAATGCAATTGACTCTAATAAGTGGCTTCCCTACACCCCTTTAGAGATTTATACTTGACCCAACAATGAAGTGTGAGATTGGTATTTATAATATTCATCCACAAAATTGTATTCTATTCAAGTGAGTCCGTTACTTGAATTTTTCTTCAGTTAACATCTTCAAATATTATGATTTTCTCTCCACTCAAAATGCAGTGGCATTAACATTGCATTTAAAAATCAAAACATTGTATTTTTGCAATTTTTACAATTTTAAACTCTTCAAGGGATTAATGCATTGTCAATAATCGGTTGAATTTAAATTTTGTAAGTTTTTTAATTGTCTCCTTTGCTACAATACAATTTGAAATGATTTATTTACTTTTTGGGTATAAACATATCAATTAAGAAAAAGCGAATCCAATGGAGTCTTATAAGAAGCTACCCTACTCTCCTTTGGAGATTTATGCTTGACCCAGCAATGACATGTGAGATTGGTATTTAGAATATTCATTCACTAAATTGTATTCTATTTAAGTGAGATGATTACTTGTATTTTTCTTCAATTAACATATTCAAATATTATCTTTTTCTCTCCACTTAAAATGCAATGACATTAACATGGAATTTGAAAATCAAAACTTTGCATTTTTATAATTTTTAGAATTTTAAAGACTTCTAGGGACAAATGCATTGTCAATAATTAGTTGAATTTAAATTTTGTAATTTTTTTAATTGTCTCCTTTGCCACAATGCAATTCGAAATGGTTTATTTACTTTTCGAGTACAAACATATCACTTAAGAAAGAACGAATGCAATTGACTCTAATAAGTGGCTTCCCTACTCCCCTCTAGAGATTTATACTTGACCCAGCAATGAAGCATGAGATTGGTATTTATAATATTCATCTACTAAATTGTATTCTATTCAAGCGAGTCCGTTACTTGTATTTTTCTTCAATTAACATCTTCAAATATTATGATTTTCTCTCCATTCAAAATGCAATGACATTAATATTGGATTTAAAAATCAAAACATTGCATTTTTGCAATTTTTACAATTTTAAACTCTTCAAGGGATTAATGCATTGTCAATAATCGGTTGAATTTAAATTTTGCAAGTTATTTAATTGTCTCCTTCGCTACAATGCAATTTGAAATGATTTATTTACTTTTCGAGTAAAAACATATCAATTAAGAAAAAGCAAATCCAATAGACTCTAATAAGAGGCTTCACTACTCTCCTCTATAGATTTATGCTTGACCCAGCAATAAAGCGTGAGATTGGTATTTATAATATTCATCCACTAAATTATATTCTATTCAAGTGATTCCATTACTTGTATATTTCTTGAATTGACAAATTCAAATATTATGTTTTAAACTCTTCAAAGGATTAATGTATTGTCAATAATCAATTGAATTTAAATTGTGCAATTTTTTTATTTGTCTCCTTTGCTATAATGCAATTTGAAATGATTTATCTTTTTTTCGGGCACAAACATATTACTTAAGAAAAAGTGAATGCAATGGACTCTAATAAGAAGCTTCCCCACTCCCTTCTAGAGATTTATACTTAACCCAACATTCTGGCATGCAATTGGTATTTATAATATTCATCCACTAAAGTGTATTCTATTCATATGAGTCCATTACTTGTATTTTCCTTCAATTAACATATTAAAATATTAGCTTTTTCTCTCCACTCAAAATGCAATGGCATTAAAACTGAATTTAAAAATCAAAACGTTGCATGTTTATAATTTTAACGACTTCAAGGGATAAATGCATTATCACTAATCACTTGAATTTTAATTTTCAAAATTTTTAATTGTCTCCTTTGCTACAATGCAATTCAAAATGATTTATTTACTTTTTAGGCACAAACATATCACTTAAGAAAGAGCGAATGCAATGGACTCTAATAAGAAGCTTCCCTAGTCCCCTCTAGAGATTTATACTTAACCCAACAATGAAACGTGAGATTGCTATTTAAAATATTCATCAACAAAATTATGTTCTATTAAAATGAGTCCATTACTTGTATTTCTCTTCAATTAACATATTCAAATATTATGTTTTTTTCTTTAGCCAAAATGCAATTGGATTAACATTGAATTTAAAAATCATAACAGTGTATTTTTATAATTTTTTCAATTTGAAACTCTTTAAGGGATTAATGTATTATCAATAATCAGTTCAATTTAAATTTTGTAATTTTTTTAATTGTCTCCTTTGTTACAATGCAATTTGAAATGATTTATCTACTTTCTAGGTACAAACATATCACTTGAGAAAAAGTAAATGCAATGAACTCTAATAAGAAGCTTCCCCACACCCCTCTAGAGATTGATGCTTGACCCAGCAACGAAGTGTGAGATTGGTATTTATAATATTTATCCACTAAATTGTATTCTATTTAAGTGAGTCCATTACTTGTATTTTTCTTTAATTAACATATTCAAATATTATGTTTTTCTCTCCACTCAAAATGCAATGGCATAAACATTGAATTTAAAAATCAAAACATTGCATTTTTGTAATTTTTACAATTTTAAACTCTTCAAGGGATTAATGCATTGCCAATAATTTGTTCAATTTAAATTTTTGTAATTTTTTTAATTGTCTCCTTTACTACAATGCAATTTGAAATGATTTATCTACATTTTGGGTACAAACATATCACTTAAAAAAAAGCGAATGCAATGGACTCTAATAAGAAGCTTCTCCACCCCCTTCTAGAGATTTATGCTTGACCCAACATTAAGGTGTGCGATTGGTATTTATAATATTCATCCACTAAAATGTATTCTATTAATATGTGTCCATTACTTGTATTTTTCTCCAATTAACATATTCAAGTATTAGGTTTTTCTCTCCACTCAAAACGCAATGGCATTAACACTGAATTTAAAAATCAAAACATTATATTTTTACAATTTTGAACTCCCCTAGGGATAAATGCATTGTCAATAATCAGTAGAACTTAAATTTGTAATTTTTTTCATTATCTCCTTTGCTACAATGCAATTTGAAATGATTTAACTACTTTTTTAGTACAAACATATCACTTAGGAAAAAGCGAATGCAATTGGCTCTAATAAAAAGCTTGCCACTCTCTTCTATAGATTTATCCTTAACCCAACATTGAAGCATGAGATTGGTATTTAGAATATTCATCCACTAAATTGTATTCTATTCAAGTGAGTCCATTACTTGTATTTTTCTTCAATTAACATATTCAAATATTATGTTTTTCTCCCCACTCACAATGCAATGGCATTAACATTGAATTTAAAAATCAAAACATTGCATTTTTACAATTTTTACAATTATGAACTCCTCTAGGGATAAATACAATGTCAATAATCAGTTGAATTTAAATTTTGCAAATTTTTCAATTCTCTCCTTTGCTACAATGCAATTTTAAATGATTTATTTACTTTTAAGGTACAAACATATCAATTAAGAAAAAGCGAATGCAATAGACTCTAATAAGAAGCTTCCTCAATCTCCTCTAAAGATTTATGCTTGACCCAGCATCGAGATTAACATTGAATTTAAAAATCAAAACATTGCATTTTTACATTTTTTTTACAATTTTAAAGTTTTCTAAGGATAAATGCAATGTTAATAATCAGTTGAATTTAAATTTGTAATTTTTTTAATTGTCTCATTTGCGATAATACAATTTGAAATGATTTATTTACTTTTCAGGTACAAACATATCAATTAAGAAAAAGCAAATGCAATGGACTCTAATCAGAGGCTTCCTCTCTCCCCTCTTGAGATTTATACTTGACCTGACAATGAAGCGTGAGATTGGTATTTATAATAATTATACACTAAATTGTATTCTATTCAAGTGAGTCCATTACTTGTATTTTTCTTCAATTAACATATTCAAATATTAGGTTTTTCTTTTCACTCAAAATGCAATGGCATTAACATTGAATTTAAAAATCAAAACATTGCATTTTAATGATTCTTACAATTTTAAACTCTTTAAAGGATATAATCAGTTGAATTCAAATTTTGTAATTTTTTTAATTGTCTCCTTTGCTATAATGCAATTTGAAATGATTTATCTACCTTTTGGGTACAAACATATCACTTAAGAAAAAGCGAATGCAATGGGCTCTAATAAGAACCTTCCCCACTCCCCTCTAGAGTTTTATGCTTGACTCAACATTAAAGTGTGAGATTGGCATTTATGATATTCATCCACTAAAGCATATTATATTCAAGTGAGTCCATTACTTGTATTTTTCTTCAATTAACATATTCAAATATTAGGTTTTTCTCTTCACTCAAAATGCAATGGCATTAACATTGAATTTAAAAATCAAAACATTGCATTTTACGATTCTTACAATTTTAAACTCTTTAAGGGATAAATGCATTATCAATAATCAGTTGAATTCAAATTTTGTAATTTTTTTAATTGTCTCCTTTGCTATAATGCAATTTAAAATGATTTATCTACCTTTTGGGTACAAACATATCACTTAAGAAAAAGCGAATGCAATGGACTCTAATAAGAACCTTCCCCACTCCCCTCTAGAGTTTTATGCTTGACTCAACATTAAAGTGTGAGATTGGCATTTATAATATTCATCCACTAAAGTGTATTATATTCAAGTGAGTCCATTACTTGTATTTTTCTTCAATTAACATATTCAAATATTAGGTTTTTCTCTCCGCTCAAAGAGCAAATGCATTAAAATTAAATTTAAAAATCAAAACATTGCACTTTAACAATTCTTACAATTTTAAACTCTTAAAGGGATTAATGCATTCTCAATAATCAGTTGAATTCAAATTTTGTAATTTTCTAATTGTTTCCTTTGCTATAATACAATTTGAAACCATTTATGTAATTTTTGGTTGCCAACATATCACTTAAGAAAAAATGCATGCAATGCACTTTAATAAGAAGCTTCCCCACTCCCTTCTAGAGATTTATACTTGAGCAAACATTGAAGCGTGAGATTGGTATGTATAATATTCATTCACTAAATTGTATTATATTCAAGTGATTCCATTACATGTATTTTTCTTCAATTAACATATTAAAATATTAGGTTTTTCTCTCCACTCAAAAAGCTATAGCGTGAATATTGAATTTAAAAATCAAAACATTTCATTTTTACAATTTTTACAATTTTAAAGTCTTCTAGGGATAAAATCATTGTCAATAACTAATTGAATTTAAATTTTGTAATTTGTTTAATTGTCTTCTTTGCTACAATGCAATTTGAAATGATTTATCTACTTTTTAGGTACAAACATATCACTTAAGAAAAAGCGAATGCAATGGACTCAAATAACAACCTTCCCCACTCCCCTCTAGAGTTTTATGCTTGACTTAACATTAAAGTGTGAGATTGGCATTTATAATATTCATCCACTAAAGCCTATTATATTCAAGTGAGTCCATTACTTGTAATTTTCTTCAATTAACATATTCAAATATTAGGTTTTTCTCTCCACTCAAAAAGCAAATGCATTAAAATTGAATTTAAAAATCAAAACATTGCATTTTAACAATTCTTACATTTTTAAACTCTTCAAGGGATTAATGCATTGGGAATAATCAGTTGAATTCAAATTTTGTAATTTTTTTAATTGTCTCCTTTGCTATAATGCAATTTGAAACGATTTATCTAATTTTTGGGTGCAAACATATCACTTAAGAAAAAACGAATGCAATGGATTCTAATAAGAAGCTTCCCTACTCCCCTCTAGAGATTTCTATTGGAGTGAGTCCATTAATTGTATTTTTCTTCAATTAATGTTCAAATTTTAGGTTTTTCTCTTTACTCAAAAAGCAACGACATTAACATTGAATTTAAAAATCAAAACATTTCATTTTAACAATTCTTACGATTTTAAACTCTTCAATGGATTAATGCATTGTCAATAATTAGTTGAATTCAAATTTTGTAATTTTTTTAATTGTCTCCTTTACTATAATGCAATTTGAAACAATTTATCTACTTTTTGGGTGCAAACATATCTCTAAAGAAAAAGTGAATGCAATGGACTCTAATAAGAAGCTTGACCTAACATTAAAGTGCGAGATTGGTATTTATAATATTTATCCACTAAAGTGTATTTTATTCAAGTTAGTCCATTACTTGTATTTTTCTTCAATTAACATATTCAAATTTTAGGTTTTTCTCTCCACTCAAAATGCATTGGCATTAACATTGAATTTAAAAATCAAAACATTGCATTTTTACAATTTTAAACTCTTCAAAGGACTAATGCATTGTCAATAATTAGTTGAATTTAAATTTTGTAATTTTTTTAATTGTCTCATTTGCTACAATGCAATTTGAAATAATTTATCTACTTTTTTGGGCACAAACATATCACTTAAGAAAAAATGAGTGCAAAGCACTTTAATAAGAAGCTTCCCCACTCCCCTTTAGAGATTTATACTTGACTGAAAATTGAAGCGTGAGATTGGTATTTATAATATTCATCCACTAAATTGTATTCTATTCAAGTGAGACCATTACTTGTATTTTTCTTTAATTAACATATTCAAATATTAGGTTTTTCTTTCCACTCAAAGAGTAATAGTGTAAACGTTGAATTTAGAAATCAAAGCATTTTATTTTTACAATTTTTACAATTTTAAAGTCTTTTAGGGATAAGAGCATTGTCAATAATCAGTTGAATTTAAATTTTGTAATTTTTTTAATTGTCTTCTTTGCTACAATGCAATTTGAAATGATTTATCTACTTTTTGGGTACCAACATATCACTTAAGAAAAAGTGAATGCAATGGACTCAAATAAGATGCTTCCCCACTCCCCTCTAGAGATTTATGCTTGACCCATCAATGAAGCCTGAGATTGGTATTTATAATGTTCATCCACTAAAGTGTATTCTATTCAAGTGAGTCCATTACTTGTATTTTTCTTCAATTAACATATTCAAATATTAGGTTTTTCTCTCCACTCAAAAAGCAGTGGCCATAACATTGAATTTAAAAATCAAAATATTGCATTTTTACAATTCTTACAATTTTAAATTGTTTAAGGGATTAATACATTGTCAATAATCAGTTGAATTCAAATTTTGTAATTTTTTTCATTGTCTCCTTTGCTATAATGCAATTTGAAACGATTTCTCAACTTTTTTGGTACAAACATATCACTTACGAAAAAGTGAATGCAATGGACTCTAATATGAAACTTCCCCACTCCCCTCTAGAGATTTATGCTTGACCCAACATTGAATTGTGAAATTGGTATTTATAATATTCATATACTAAATTGTATTCTATTCAAGTGAGTTCTTTACTTGTATGTTTCTTCAATTAACATATTCAAATATTAGGCTTTTCTCTCCATAAAAAATGGAATGGCATTAACATTGAATTTAAAATTGAAAATATTGCATTTTTACAATTTTAAAGACTTTTAGAGATAAATGCATTGTCAATAATTAGTTGAATTTAAATTTTGTAATCTTTTTAATTGTCTCTTTTGCTACAATGCAATTTGAAATCATTTAGTTACTTTTCAGGCACAGACATATCACTTGCGAAAAAGTGAATGCAATGGTCTCTAAAAAGAACCTTCCCTACTCGCCTTTAGAGATTTATGCTTGACCTAGCATTAAAGTGTGAAATTGGTATTTATAATATTCATTCACTAAATTGTATTCTATTCAAGTGAGTCCATTTCTTGTATTTTTCTTCAATTAACATATTCAAATATTAGGCTTTTCTCTCCCCAAAAAATGGAATGGCTTTAACATTGAATTTAAAATTCAAAACATTGCATTTTTACAATTTTAAAGACTTTAAGAGATAAATGCATTGTCAATAATCAGTTGAATTCAAATTTTGTAACTTTTTTAATTGTCTCATTATCTACAATGCAATTTGAAATCATTTATTTACTTTTCGGGCACAGACATATCACTTACGAAAAAGTGAATGCAATGGACTCTAATAAGAAGCTTCCCCACTCCCCTCTAGAGAATTATACTTGACCGAACATTGAAGCATAAGATTGGTATTTATAATATTCATCCACTAAATTGTATTCTATTCAAGTGAGTCCATTACTTGCATTTTTCTTCAATTAACATATTCAAATATTAGGTTTTTCTCTCCACTTAAAATGTAATGGCATTAACAATGAATTTAAAAATCAAAACATTGTATGTTTACAATTTTAAAGACTTCTAGGGATAAATGCATTGTCCATAATCAATTGAATTTAAATTTTGTAACTTTTTTAATTGCCTTCTTTGCTACAATGCAATTTGAAATCATTTATTTAGTTTTCGCACACAGACATATCACTTACAAAAAAGTGAATGCAATGGACTCTAATAAGAAGCTTCCCCACTCCCCTCTAGAGATTTATACATGACCCAACATTGAAGCGTGAGATTGGTATTTATACTATTCATCCACTAAATTGTATTCCATTCACGTGAGTCCATTACTTGTATTTTTCTGTAATTTACATATTCAAATATTATGTTTTTCTGTCCACTCAAAATGCAATGACATTAAAATTGAATCTAAAAATCAAAACATTGCATTTTTTACAATTTTAAAGTCTTTTAGAGATAAATGCATTGTCAATAATAAATTAACTTTAAATTTTGTAATTTTTTTAATTGTCTCCTTTGCTACAATGCAATTTGAAATGATTGATTTATTTTTTCGGTATAAACATATCACTTAAGAAAAGCGAATGCAATGGACTTTAATAAGAATCTTACCCACACCCCTCTAGAGATTTATGCTTGACCCAACATTGAAGCGTGAGATTGGTATTTATAATATTCATCAACTAAATTGTATTCTATTCAAGTGAGTCCATTACTGGGACTTTTCTTTAATTAACATATTCAAATATTAGGTTTTTCTCTCCCCTTAAAATGCAATGACATTAACATTGAATTTAAAAATCAAAACATTGCATTTTTACAATTTTAAAGTCTTTTAGAGATAAATGCATTGTCAAGAATCAGTTGAATTTAAATTTTGTAATTTTTTTCATTCTTTTCTTTTTTGCAATGAAATTTGAAATGATTTATCTACTTTTTGGGAACAAACAAACCACTTGAGGAAAAACAAATGCAATGGACTTTAATAGGAAGCTTCCCCATTTACCTCTAAAGATTTATGCTTGACCCAACATTGAAGCGTGAAATTGGTATTTGTAATATTCGTCCACTAAAGTGTATTCTATTCAAGTGAGTCCATTAGTTGTATTTTTCTTCAATTAACATATTTAAATATTATGTGTTTTTCTCCACTAAAAATGCAATGACATTAACATTAAACTGAAAAATTAAAACATTGCGTTTGTTAAATTTTTACAATTTTAAAGACTTCTAGGGACAAATGCATTGTCAATAATCAATTGAGTTTAAATTTTTCAATTTTTTTAGTTGTCTCCTTTGCTACAATGCAATTTGAAATAATTTATCTACTTTTTGGGAACAAACATATCACTTAAGAAAAAGCAAATGCAATGGACTTTAATAAGAGGCTTTTTTACTCACCTCCAGAGATTTATACTTAACCTAACATTGAAGCGTGCAATTGGTATTTGTAATATTCGTCCACCAAAGTGTATTTTATTCAAGTTAGTTCATTAGTTATATTTTTCTTCAATTAACATATTCAAATATTAGGTTTTTCTCTCAACTCAAAATGTGATGGCATTAACATTGATTTAAAAATCAAAACATTGTACGTTTACAATTTTGAAGACTTCTAGGGATAAATGCATTGTCACTAATCAGTTGAATTTAAATTTTGCAAGTTTTTTTAATTGTCTCCTTTGCTACAGTGCAATTTGAAATGATTTATTTACTTTTTGGGTACAAAACAATCATTTAAGAAAAAGCGAATGCAATGGGCTCTAATAAGAAGCTTCCCCACACCCCTCTAGAGATTTATGCTTGACCCAACATTGAAGCGTGAAATTGGTATATATAATATTCATCCATTAAATTGTATTCTATTCAAGTGAGTCCGTTACTTGTATTTTTCTTCAATTAACATTTTCAAATATTAGGTTTTTCTCTCCACTTAAAATGCAATGGCATTAACATTGAATTTAAAATTCAAAACATTGCATTTTTACAATTTTGAAGACTTCTAGAGATAAATGCATTGTCAATAATCAGTTGAATTTAAATTTTGTAATTTTTTCAATTGTTTCCTTTACTACAATGCAATTTGAAATGATTTCTTTACTTTTCAAGTACAAAAAAATCGCTTAAGAAAACGCAAATGCAATGGGCTCTAATAAGAAGCTTCCCCACACCCCACTAGAGATTTATGCTTGACACAACATTGAAGCTTGAGATTGGTATTTATAATATTCATCAAGTAAATTGTATTCTATTCAAGTGAGTCCATTACTTGGATTTTTCTTCAATTAACATATTCAAATATTAGGTTTTTCTCTCCACTCAAAATGCAATGGCATTAACATTGAATTTAAAAATCAAAACACTGTACGTTTACAATTTTAAAGACTTATAGGGATAAATGCTTTGTCACTAATTAGTTGAATGTAAATTTTGTAATTTTTTTAATTGTCTCCTTTGCTACAATGCAATTTGCAATGATTTATTTACTTTTCGGGTACAAAAATATCACTTAAGAAAAAGCGAATGCAATGGGCTCTAATAAGAAGCTTCCCCACACGCCTCTAGAGATTTATGCTTGACCTAACATTAAAACGTGAGGTTGGTATTTATAATTTTCATCCACTAAATTGTATTCTATTCAAGTGAGTCCATTACTTCTATTTTTCTTCAATTAGCATATTCAAATATTAGGTTTTTCTCTCCACCCAAAATGCAATAACATTAACATTGAATTTAAAAATCAAAACATTGTATTTTTACAATATTAAAGACCTCTAGGGATAAATGCAATGTCACTAATTAGTTGAATTTAAATTTTGTAATATTTTTAATTGTCTCCTTTGCTACAATGCAATTTGAATGATTTATTTAACTTTTGGGTACAAACAAATCACTTACGAAAGAGGGAATGCAATGGACTCTAATAGGAAACTTCCCCACTCCCCTCTAGAGATTTATTCTCGACCCAACATTAAAGCGTGAGATTGATATTTATAATATTCATCCACTAAATTGTATTCTATTCAAATGAGTCCATTACTTGTATTTTTCTTTAATTAACATATTCAAATATTAGGTTTTTCTCTCCCCTCAAAATGCAATGGCATTAACATTAAATATAAAAATCAAAACATTGTGTTTTTACAAATTTAAAGACTCTAGGGATAAATGCATTGTTACTAATCAGTTCAATTTAAATTTTGTAATTTTTTTAACAGTCTTCTTTGTTGTAATGTAATTTGAAATGATTTATCTACTTTTTGGGCACAAACATATCACTTAAGAAAAAAACGAATGCAATGGACTCTAAGAAGAAGGTTCCCCACTACCCTCTTGATATTTATGCTTGACCCAGCAATGAAGTGTGAGATTAGTATTTATAATATTCATCCCTTAAATTGTATTATATTCAAGTGAGTCCATTACTTGTATTTTTCTTCAACAAACATATTCAAATATTATGTTTTTATCTCCACTCAAAATACAATGTTATTAACATTGAATTTAAAAATCAAAACATTGCATTTTTACAATTTTTACAATTTTAAACTCTTCTAGGGATTAATGCATTGTCAATAATCAGTTGAATTTAAATTTTGTAATTTTTTAAATTGTCTCCTTTGCTAGAATGTAATTTGAAATGATTTATCTACTTTCTTGGTACAAACATATCACTTAAGAAAAAGTGAATTGAATGAGCTCTAATAAGATGCTTCCCCACTTCCCTCTAGAGACTTATACTTGACCTAACATTGAAGCGTCATATTAGTATTTATAATATTCATCCACTAAAATTTATTTTATTCAAGTGAGTCCATTACTTGTATTTTTCTTCAATTAACATATTCAAATATTAGGTTTTCCTCTTCACTCAAAATGCAATGGCATTAACATTGTAATGAAAAATCAAAACATTGCATTTTTACAATTTTAAAGTCTTATAGGGATAAATGCATTGTCTATAATTAGTTGAATTAAAATTTTGTAATTTTTTTTTAATATCTCCTTTGCTACAATGCAATTTGAAATGATTTATTTACTTTTCGAGTACAAACATATCACTTACGAAAAAGCGAATGCAATGTACTCCAATAAGAAGCTTCCCCACTCTTCTCTAGAAATTTATGCTTGGCCCAACATTAAAGCGTGAGATTGGTATTTATAATATTCATCCACGAAATTGTATTCTATTCAAGTGAGTCCATTACTTGTATTTTTCTTCAATTAACATATTTAAATATTAGGTTTTTCCCTCCACTCAAAAAGCTATGGCATTAACATGAATTTAAAAATCAAAACATTATTTTTTTACAATTTTAAAGACTTCTAAGGATAACTACATTGTAACTAATCAATTGAATTTAAATTTTGTAATTTTTTAATTGTCTTCTTTGCTACAATGTAATTTGAAATGATTTATCTACTTTTTGGGTAGAAACATATCACTTAAGAAAAAGCAAATGCAAGAGGCTCCAAAAAGAAGCATCCTCACTACCCTCTAGAGATTTATGCTTGACCCAACATTGAAGCATGAGATTGGTATTTGGAATATTTAGCCACTAAATTGTATCCTATTCAAGTGAGTCCATTACTTGTATTTTCCTTCAATTAACATATTGAAATTTTATGTTTTTCTCTCCACTAAAAATGTAATGGCATTAACATTGAAGTTAAAAATGAAAACATTGCATTTTTACAATTTTTACAATTTTGAACTCTTCTAGAGATAAATGCATTGTCAATAATCAATTGAATTTAAATTTTGTAATTTTTTTAATTATTTTCTTTGTTTCAATGAAATTTGAAATGATTTATCTACTTTTGGGGTACAAACATATGACTTAAGAAAAACGAATGCAATGGACTCTAATAAGAAGCTTCCTTAGTCCCCTCTAGAGATTTATGCTAGACCCAAAATTGAAGCGTGAGATTGGTATTTATAATAGTCATGCACTAAAGTGTATTATATTCAGGAGAGTCCATTACTTGTATTATTCTTCAATTAAGATATTCAAATTTTAGGTTTTTCACTCCACTCAAAATGCAATGGCATTAACATTGAATTTAAAAATCTAAACATTGCATTTTTACGATTTTAAAATCTTCTACGGATAAATGCATTGTCAATAATTAGTTGAATTTGAAATTTTGTAATTTTTTTCATTGTCTTCTTTGCTACAATGCAATTTGAAATGATTTATCTACATTTTTGGTACAAACATATCACTTATGAAAAAGCGAATGCAATGGGCTCAAATAAAAAGCTTCACCACTCCCATTTAGAAATTTATGCTTGACCCAACATTGAAGTGCGCGATTGGTATTTATAATATTCATCCACTAAAGTGTATTATATTCATGAGCGTCCATTACTTGTATTTGTCATCAATTAATATATTCAAATTTTATGCTTCTCTCTCCACTCAAAATGCAATGGCATTAATATTGAATTTAAAATTCAAAACATTGCATCTTTACAATTTTCACAATTTTGAACTCTTCTAAGGATAAATGAATTCTCAATAATCAGTTGAATTTAAATTTTGTAATTTTTTTAATTGTCTCCTTTGCTACAATGGAATTTGAAATGATTTATCTACTTTTTTTGGTACAAACATATCACTTAAGGAATGCAATGGATTCTAATAAGAGACTTCTGCACTCCCCTCTAGAGATTTATGCTTGACCCAACATTGAAGCGTGAGATTGGTATTTATAATATTGATCAACTCAATTGTATTCTATTCAAGTGAGTCTATTACTTGTATTTTACTTCAATTAACATATTCAAATTTTAGGTTTTTCTCTCCACTCAAAATGCAATGGCATTAACATTGAATTTAAAAATCAAAACATTGCATTTTTACAATTTTAAAGTGTTTTAGGGATAAATGCATTGTCAATAAGTAGTTGAATTTGAAATTTTGTAATTTTTTTCATTGTCTTCTTTGCTACAATGCAATTTGAAAAGATTTATCCACTTTTTGGGTACAAACATATCACTTAAGAAAAAGCAAATCCAATGGGCCCTAATAAAAAGTTTCACTACTCCCCTTTGGAGATTTAGGCTTGACCTAACATTGAAGCGTGTAATTGGTATTTATAATATTTATCTACTAAAGTATATTATATTAAGGAGAGTTCATTACTTGTATTTTTCATCAATTAACATATCCAAATATTATGTTTTTCTCTCCACTCACAATACAATGACATTAACATTAAATTTAAAAATCAAAACATTGCATTTTTATAATTTTTATAATTTTAAAGTCTTTTAAGGATAAATACATTGTTAATAATCTGTTGAATTTAAATTTTGTAATTTTGAATTGTCTCCTTTGCTACAATACAATTTGAAATGATTTATCTACTTTTTGGGTACAAACATGTCACTTAAGAAAAAGCGAATGCAATGGACTCTAATAAGAAGCTTCCGCACTCCCCTCTAGAGATTTATGCTTCACCCAACATTGAAGCATTGGATTGGTATTTGTAATATTCACCAACTCAATTGTATTATATTCAAGTGAGTCCATTACTTGTATTTTACTTCAATTAACATATTCAAATTTTAGGTTTTTCTCTCCACTGAAAATGCAATGACATTAACATTGAATTTAAAAATCAAAACATTGCATTTTTACAATTTTAAAGTCTTTGAGGGATAAATGCATTACCAACAATAAGTTGATTCTAAATCTTGTAATTTTTTTAATTATCTCCTTTGCTACAACGCAAATTGAAATGATTTATCTACCTTTTAGGTACAAACATATCTCTTAAGAAAAAGCCAATGCAATGGACTCCAATAAAAAGCTTCCCCACTACCCTCTAAATATTTATACTTGACCCAAAATTGAAGCATCGGATTGCTATTTATAATATTCATCCACTAAAGTGTATTCTATTTAGGTGAGTCTATTACTTGTATTTTTCTTCCATTAACATATTCAAATATTATGTTCTTCTCACCACTCAAAATGGAATGGGATTAACAATAAATGTAAAAATCCAAACATTGCATTTTTACAATTTGAAAAACTTTAAATTCTTATAAGGATAAATGCATTGTCGATAATCTGTTGAATTTAAATTTTATAATTTTTTTCAATGTCTCTTTTGCTATAATGCAATTTGAAATTATTTATCTACCTTTTGGGTACAAACATATTGCTTAAGAAAAAGCAAATGCAATGAACTCTAATAAGAAGGTTCCTCACTCCCATCTAGAGATTTATGCTTGACCCAAAATTGAAACGTGAGATTACTATTTAGAATATTCATCAATGAAAGTATATTCTATTCAAGTAAGTCCATTACTTGTATTTTTCTTCAATTAACATTTTCAAATATTATGTTCTTCTCTCCACTCAAAATGCAGTGGCATTAACATTGAATCTAAAAATCGAAACATTGCATTTTTACAATTTTAAAGTCTTTGAGGGATAAATGCATTGTCAAAATCAGTTAATTCTAAATCTTGTAATCTTTTTAATTGTCTGCTTTGCTATAATGCAATTTGAAATGATTTAACTACCTTTTGGGTACAAACATATCACTTAAGAAAAAGCAAATGCAATAGACTCTAATAAGAAGCTTCCCTACTCCCCTCTAGACATTTATACTTGACCCAAAATTGAAGCGTAGGATTGCTATTTATAATATTCATCCACGAAATTGTATTCTATTCTAGTGAGTCCATTACCTGTATTTTTCTTCAATGAACATATTCAAATATTATGTTATTCTCACCACTTAAATTGGAATGGGGTTAACAATAAATGTAAAAATCAAAACATTGTATTTTTACATTTTGTGAAACTTTAAAGTCTTATAGGGATAAATGCATTGTTAATAATCTGTTGAATTTAAATTTTATAATTTTTTTAATTGTCTCATTTGCTACAACGCAATTTGAAATGATTTATCTACTTAAAAGTCTTCCCCACTCCCCTCTAGAGATTTTTGCTTGGCCCAAAATTGAAGCGTGAGATTATTATTTATAATATTCATCCACTAATGTATATTCTATTCAAGTAAAACCATTACTTGTATTTCTCTTCAATTAACATATTCAAATATTATGTTCAACTCACCAGTCAAAATGGAATGTGGTTAACAATAAATGTAAAAATCCAAGCATTGCATTTTTACAATTTGTGAAACTTTAAAATCTTATAAGAATAAATGCATTGTCAATAATCTGTAGAATTTAAATTTTATAATTTTTTTAATTGTCTCCTTTGCTACAATGCAATTTGAAATTATTTATCTACTTTTTGGCTAAAAACATGTAACTTAAAAAAAAGTAAATGCAATGAACTCTAATAAGAATCATCCCGACTCTCCTCTAGAGATTTATGTTTGACCCAAAAATGAAGCGTGAGATTGCTATTTATAATATTCATCCATTAAAGTGTATTATATTCAAGTGAGTCTATTACTTGTATTTTTCTTCAATTAACATATTCAAATATTGTGTTCTTCTCACCAATCAAAATGGAATGGGATTAACAATAAATGTAAAATTCCAAATATTGCATTTTTACAATTTCTGAAACGTTAATGTCTTATTGGGATAAATGCATTGTCAGTAATCTGTTGAATTTAAATTTTATTGTCTCCTTTGCTACAACGCAATTTGAAATGATTTATCTACATTTTGGGTATAAACATATCACTAAAGAAAAAGCAAATGCAATGGACTTTAATACGAGGCTTCCCCACTCCCCTTTAGAGATTTTTGCTTGGCCTAAAATTGAAGCGTGAGATTGTTATTTATAATATTCATCCACTAATGTGTAGTCTATTCAAGTGAGTCCATTACTTTTATTTCTCTTCAATTAACATATTCAAATATTATGTTCAACTCACCAGTCAAAATGGAATGTGGTTAACAATAAATTTTAAAATCCACATATTGCATTTTTACAATTTGTGAAACTTTAAAATCTTATAAGGATAAATGCATCGTCAATAATCTGTAGAATTTAAATTTTATAATTTTTTTAATTTTCTCCTTTGCTACAATGCAATTTGAAATTATTTATCTACTTTTGGGCTAAAAACATGTAACTTAAGAAAAAGCAAATGCAATGGACTCTAATAAGAATCTTCCTCACTCCCTTCTAGAGATTTATGCTTGACCCAAAAATGAAGTGTAAGATTGCTATTTATAATATTCATCCACTAAAGTGTATTATATTCAGGTCAGTCTATTACTTGTATTTTTCTTCAATTAACATATTCGAATATTGTGTTCTTCTCACCACTCAAAATGGAATGGGATTAACAATAAATGTAAAATTCCAAACATTGCATTTTTACAATTTGTGAAACTTCAATGTTTTATAGGGATAAATGCATTGTCAATAATCTGTTCAATTTAAATTTTATAATTTTTTTAATTGTCTCCTTTGCTACAACGCAATTTGAAATGATTTATCTACCTTTTGGGTGCAAACTTATTTCTTAAGAAAATACAAAAGCAATGGACTCTAATAAGAAGCTTCCCCACTCCCCCCTACACATTTAAGCTTTACCCAAAATTGAAGTGTCGGATTGCTATTGATAATATTCATCCACTAAAGTATATTCTATTCAAGTGAGTCTATTACATTTATTTTTCTTCAATTAACATATTCACATATTATGTTTTTCTCACCACTCAAAATGGAATAGGATTAACAATATATGTAAATAACCAAACATTGCATTTTTACAATTTTTGAAACTTTAAAGTCTTCTAGGGATAAATGCATTGTCAATAATCTATTGAATTTAAATCTTATAATTTTCTTAATTGTCTCATTTGCTACAATGCAATTTGAAATTATTTATCTACTTTTTGGTTAAAAACATATAACTTAAGAAAAGGCAAATGCAATGGACTCTAATAAGAATCTTCCTCATTCCCCTCTAGAGATTTATGCTTGACCCAAAATTGAAGCGTCGAATTGTTATTTATAATATTCATCCACTTAAGTGTATTCTATTCAAGTGAGTCTATTACTTGTATTTTTCTTCAAATAACATATTCAAATATTATATTCTATTCATTGCTTAAAATGGAATGGGATTAACAATAAATGTAAAAATCCAAACATTGCATTTTTACAATTTTTGAAATTTTAAAGTCTTATAGGGATAAATGTATCGTCAATAATTTGTTGAATTTAAATTTTCTAATTTTCTTAATTGTCTCCTTTGTTATAATGCAATTTGAAATTATTTATCTACTTTTTGGTTAAAAACTTATAACTTAAGAGAAAGCAAATGCAATGAATTCTAATAAGAATCTTCCCTACTCCCCTCTAGACATTTATACTTGACCCAAAATTCAAGCGTGGGATTGCTTTTTATAATATTCATCCACAAAAGTGTATTCTATTCTAGTGAGTCCATTACTTGTATTTTTCTTCAATTAAAATATTTAAATATTATGTTCTTCTGACCGCTCAAAATGGAATGGGATTAACAATAAATATAAAAATCAAAACATTTCATTTTTACATTTTGTGAAACTTTAAAGTCTTATAGGGGTAAATGCATTGTCAATAATCTGTTGAATTTAAATTTTATGATTTTTTTAATTGTCTCCTTTGCTACAACGCAATTTGAAATGATTTACCTACCTTTAGGGTATAGACTTATTTCTTAAGAAAATGCAAATGCTATGGACTCTAATAAGAAGCTTTCCCACTCCCCTCTAGAGATTTATGCTTGTCCCAAAATTGAAGCGTGAGAATGTTATTTATACTATTCATTCACTAAAGTGTATTCAATTCAAGTGAGTCCATTACTTGTATTTTTCTTCAACTAACATATTTAAATATTATGTTCTCCTTATCACTCAAAATGCAACGGCATTAACATTGAATTTAAAAATAAAAATATCTATCTTTTGGGTACAAACATATCACTTAAGAAAAAGCAAATGCAATGGGCTCTAATAAGAAGCTTCCCCACTCCCCTCTAGAAATTTATGCTTGACCCAACATGGATGCGTGAGATTGGTATTTATAATATTCATTCACTAAAATGTATTCTATTTAAGTGAGTGTATTCTATTCAAGTGAGTCCACTACTTGTATTTTTCTTCAATTAGCATATTCAAATATTATGTTCTTCTCACCACTAAAAATGGAATAGGATTAACAATAAATGTAAAAATCAAAACATTGAATTTTTACAATTTGTGAAACTTTAAAGTCTTATAAGGATAAATGCATTATCAATAATCTGTTCAATTTAAATTTTATAATTTTTTTAATTGTCCCCTTTGCTACAATGCACTTTGAAAAGATTTACCTACATTTAGGGTACAAACATATCACTTAAGAAAAAGCGAATGCAATTTTACAATTTTAAACTCTTTTAGGGATAAATACATTGCCAATAATCTGTTGAATTTCATTTTTATAATTTTTGCTTCACCCTCTAGAGATTTATGCTTCACCCATCATCGTAGCATGGGATTGTTATTTATAATATTTATCCACTAAAGTGTATTCTATTCCAGTAAGTCCATTACTTATATTTTTCTTCGATTAACATATTCAAATATTATGTTCTTCTCACCATTCAAAATGGAATGGGATATTGAAGCATGAGATTGGTATTTATAATATTCATCCACTAAAATTTATTCTATTCATGTGAGTCCATTACTCATATTTTTCTTCAATTAACCTATTCAAATCTTATATTCTTGTCACCCCTCAAATGGAATGGGATTAATAATAAATGTAAAAATCAAAACATGGCTTTTTTACAATTTATGAAACTTCAAAGTCTTATAGGAATAAATGCATAGTTAATAATCTGTTGAATTTAAATTTTATAATTTTTTTAATTGTCCCTTTTGCTACAATACCATTTGAAATGATTTATCTACATTATGAGTAGATACATATCACTTAAGAAAAAGCAAATGCAATGGACTCTAATAAGAAGCTTCTCCACTCCCCTCAAGAGATTTATGCTTGACACAAAATTGAAGCGTGGGTTTGCTATTTATAATATTCATACACTAAAGTGTATTTTATTCAAGTGAGTCCATTACTTATGTTTTTCTTCAATTAGCATATTCAAATATTATGTTCTTCTCACCATTAAAAATGGAATGGGATTAACAATAAATGTAAAAATCAAAATATTGCATTTTTACAAAATGTAAAACTTTAAAATCTCATAGAGATAAATGTTTTGTCAATAATTTGTTGAATTTAAACTTTATAATTTTTTTTAATTGTCTCCTTTGCTACAATGCAATTTGAAATGATTTATCTACCTTTTGGGTACAGACATATCACTTAAGAAAAAGTGAATGCAATGGACTCTAATAAGAAGCTTCCCCATTTCCCGCTAGAGATTTATGCTTGACCCAACATTGAAGCGTGGGATTGCTATTTATAATATTCATCCTCTAAGGTGTGTTCTATTTAAGTGAGACCATTACTTGTAGTTTTCTTCAATTAACATATTGAAATATTATGTTCTTCTCACCAATCCAAATGGAATAGGTTAACAATAAATGTAAAATTCAAAACATTGCATTTTTACAATTTGTGAAACTTTAAAGCCTTATAGGGATAAATGCATTGTCAATTATCAGACGAATTTAAATTCTATAACTTTTTTAGTTGTCTTTTTCGCTACGATGTTATTTGAAATGATTTATCTCATTTTATGTACAAACATATCACATAAGAAAAAGTGAATGCAATGGACTCTAAAAAGAAGCTTCCCCACTCCCCTCGAGAGATTTATGCTTGACCCAACATTAAAGTGTGAGATTGGTGTTTATAATATTCATCCACTAAAATGTATTCTATTCAAGTGAGTCCGTTGTATTTTTCATCAATTAACATATTCAAATATTATAATTCTCTCTCCACTCAAAATGCAACGATGTTACCATTGAATTTAAAAACCAAAACTTTGCATTTTTACAATTTTAAAGTCTTCTAGGGATAAATGGATTCTCAATAATCAGTTGAATTTAGATTTCGTAATTGTTTTAATTGTCTTCTTTGCTACAAGGCAATTTGAAATGATTTATCTACTTTTTGGGTACAAACAAATCACTTAAGAAAAAGTGAATACAATGGACTCGAATAAGAAGCCTCCCCACTCCCCTCTAGATCTTTATGGTTGACCCTACTTTGAAGCATGAGATTGGTATTTATAATATTCAACCACTAAAGTCTACTTGATTCAAGTGAGTCCATTACTTGTATTTTTCATCAATTAACATATTCAAATATTATATTTTTCTCTACACTCAAAATGAAATGGCATTAACATTGAATGTAAAAATCAAAACATTGCATTTTTACAATTTTAAAGTCTTGTAAAGATAAATGCATTGCCAATAATCAGTTGAATTTAAATTCTGAAATTTTTTTAATTGTCTTCTTGGCTACAATGCTATTTGAAACGATTCATCTACATTCTTGGCATAATCATAGCACTTAAGAAAAAATGAATGCAATGGACTCTAATAAGAAGCTTCCCCACTTCCCTTTAGAGATTTATGCTTGACCCAACAATGAAGCGTGAGTCGATATTTATAATATTGATCCACCAAAGTCTATTCTATTCTAGTTAGTTCATTACTTGTATTTTTCTTCAATTAACATATTCAAATATTAGGTTTTTCTCTCCACTCAAAATGCGATGGCATTAACCTTGAATGTAAAAATCAAAACATTGCATCTTTACAATTTTAAAGTCTTCTAGGGATAAATGCATGGTCAATAATCAGTTGAATTTAAATTCTAAAATTTCTTTAATTCTCTTCTTTGCTACAATGCTCTTTGAAATGATTCATCTACATTTTGGGTACAAACATATCACTTAAGAAAAAGCGAATGCAATGGACTCTAATAAGAAGCTTCCCCACTCCCCTTTGGAGATTTATGCTTGACCCAACATTGAAGTGTCATATAGGTATTTATAACATTCATCCACTAAGGTGTATTCTACTCAAGTGTGTCCATTACTTGTTTTTTTCTTCAATTAATATATTCAAATATTATGTTTTTCTCTCCACTCAAATGCAATGGCATTAACATTGAATTGAAAAATCAAAACATTGCATTTTTACACTTTTAAAGTCTTCTTGGGATAAATGGATTGTCACTAATAAGTTGAATTTAAATTCTATCATTTTTTTAATTGTCTTCTTTGCTACAATGCTATTGGAAATGATCTATCTACCTTTTGGGTACACACAGATCACTTAAGAAAAAGCGAATGCAATGGACTTAAATAAGAAGCTTCCCCACTCCCCTCTAGATCTTTATCCTTGACCCTACTTTGAACCGTGAGATTGGTATTTATAATATTCAACCACTAAAGTCTATTCTATTCTAGTGAGTCCATTACTTATATTTTTCTTCAATTAACATATTCAAATATTAGGTTTTTCTCTCCACTCAAAATGCAATGGCATTAACATTGAATTTAAAAATCAAAACATTGCATTTTTACAATTTTAAAGTCTTCTAGGGTTAAATGCATTGCTAATAATCAGTTGAATTTAAATTTTGAAATTTTTTTATTTGTCTTTTTGGCTACAATGCTATTTCAAATGATTTATCTGCATTTTGGATAGAAACATATAACTTAAGAAAAAGCGAATGCAATAGAGTCTAATATGAAGCTTCCCACACCCTTATAAAGATTTATGCTTGACCCAACATTGAAGCAGGAGATCGATATTTATAATATTGATCCACTAAAGCCTATTCTATTCCCGTGAGTCCATTACTTGTATTTTCCTTCACTTAACATATTCAAATATTAGGTTTTTCTAACCACTCAAAATGCAATGGCAATAACATTGAATTTAAAAATCAAAACATTACATTTTTTCAATTTTAAAGTCTTATTGGGATAAATGCATTGTCAATAATCGGTTGAATTTAAATTTTGTAATTTTTTATAATTGTCTTCTTTGATACAATGCCATTTGAAATGATTTATCTACTTTTTGGGTACAAACATATCCCTTAAGAAAAATTGAATGCAATGGATTCGAATAAGAAGCTTCCCCACCCCCCTCTAGATCTTTATCCTTGACCCTACTTTGAAGCGTAAGATTGGTATTTATAATATTCATCCATTAAAGTCTATTTGATTCTAGTGAGTCCATTACTTGTATTTTTCTTCAATTAACATATTCAAATATTAGGTTTTTCCCTCCACTCAAAATGCAATGGCAATAACATTTAATTTAAAAATCAAAACATAGCATTTTTACAATTTTAAAATCTTCTAGGGATAAATGCATTGTCATGCATTGTCAATAATAAGTTGAAGTTAAATTCTGAAATTTTTTTAATTGTCTTCTTGGCTACAAAGCTATTTGAAACTATTTATCTACTTTTTGGGTACAACCATATCACTTAAGAAAAAGCAAATGTGATGGACTTCAATAAGAAGCTTCCCCACTCACCTCTAGGGATTTATGCTTGACCTAATAATGAAGCATGAGATTGTTATTTATAATTTTGGTCCATTAAAGTCTATTCTATTCTAGTGAGTCCATAACTTGTATTTTTCTTCAATTAACATAATCAAGGATTAGGTTTTTCTCTCCACTCCAAATGCTATGGCAATAACATTGAATTTAAAAATCAAAACATTATATTTTTACAATTTTATTGTCTTCTAGGGATAAATGCATTGTCAATAATCAGTTGAATTTAAATTCTGTAATTTTTTTAATTGTCTTCTTTGTTACAATGCCATTTGAAATGATTTATTTACTTTTTGGGTACAAACATATCACTTAAGAAAAAGCGAATGTAATGGACTCGAATAAGAAGCTTCCCTACTCCACTCTAGATCGTTATCCTTGACCCTACTTTGAAGCATGAGATTGGCAATTATAATATTCATCCACTAAAGTCTATTCTATTCAAGTGAGTCCATTACTTGTATTTTTCCTCAATTAACATATTCAAATATTAGGTTTTTCTTTGCACTCAAAATGCAATGGCATTAAGATTGAATTTAAAAATCAAAACATTGCATTTTTACAATTTTAAAGTCTTCTAGGGATAAATGCATTGTCAATAATCAGTTGAATTTCAATTCTCTCATTTCTCTAGTTGTCTTCTGTGTTACAGTGCCATTTGAAAAGATTTATCTACTTTTTGGGTACAAACATATCACTTAAGAAAAAGTGAATGCAATGGACTCGAATAAGAAACTTCCCCACTCCCCTCTAAATCTTTATCCTTGACCCTACTTTGAAGTGTGATATTGGTATTTATAATATTCATCCACTAAAGTCTATTCGATTCAAGTGAGTCCATTACTTGTATTTTTCCTTAATTAACATTTTCAAATATTAGGTTTTTCTCTGCACTCAAAATGCAATGGCATTAACATTGAGTTTAAAAATCAAAACATTGCATTTTTACAATTTTAAAGTCTTCTAGGGAGAAATGCATTATCAATAATCTGTTGAATTTAAATTCTATAATTTTTTTAATTGTCTTTTGTGTTACAGTGTCATTGGAAAAGATTTATCTACTTTTTGGGTACAAACATATCACTTAAGAAAAAACGAATGCAATGGACTCGAATAAGAAGCTTCCCCACTCCCCTCTAGATCTTTATCCTTGACCCTACTTTGAACCGTGAGATTGGTATTTATAATATTCAACCTCTAAAGTCTATTCGATTCAAGTGAGTCCATTACTTGTATTTTTCCTTAATTAACATTTTCAAATATTAGGTTTTCCTCTGCACTCAAAATGAAATGGCATTAACATTGATTTTAAAAATCAAAACATTGCATTTTTACAATTTTTAATTCTTCTAGGGATAAATGCATTGTCAATAATCAGTTGAATTTAAATTCTGAAATTTTTTTAATTGTCTTCTTGGCTACAATGCTATTTGAAATGATTTATCCACTTTTTGGGTACAAACATATCACTTAAGAAAAAGTGAATGCAATGGACTCTAATAAGAAGCTTCCCCACTCTCCTATAGAGATTCATGCCTAACCCAACATTGAAGCGTGAGATTGGTATTTAAAATATTCATCCACTAAGGTGTATTCTACTCAAGTGAGTCCATTACTTGTATTTTTCTTCAATTAATATGCTCAAATATTATGTTTTTCTCTCCACCCAAAATGCAATGGCATTAACCTTGAATTTAAAAACCAAAACATTGCATTTTTATGATTTTAAGGTCTTTTAGGGTTAAATGCATTGTCAATAATCATTTGAATTAAAATTCTATACTTTTTTTAATTGTCTTCTTTGCTATAATGCAATTAGAAATGATTTATCTAATTCTTGGGTACAAACATATCGCTTAGGAAAAAGGGAATGCAATGGACTCTAATAAGAAGCTTCCCCACTCCCCTCTAGAGATTTATGCTTGACCCAACTTTGAAGCGTCATATGGGTATTTATAATATTCATCTACTAAGGTGTATTCTACACAAGTGAGTCCATTACTTGTTTTTTTCTTTAATTAATATATTCAAATATTTTGTTTTTCTCTCCACTCAAAATGCAATGGCATTAACATTGAATTGAAAAATCAAAACATTGCATTTTTACACTTTTAAAGTCTTCTTGGGATAAATGGATTGTCAATAATCAGTTGAATTTAAATTCTATACTTTTTTTAATTGTCTCCTTCACTACAATGCTATTTGAAATGATTTATCTATTTTTTGGGTGCAAACATATCACTTAAGAAAAATTGAATGCAATGGACTCGAATAAGAAGCTCCCCACTCCCCTCTAGATATTTATGCTTAACCTAACTTTGAAGCGTGAGGTTAGTATTTATAATATTCATGCACTAAAGTCCATTCTATTCAAGTGAGTCCATTACTTATATTTTTATTTAATTAACATATTCAAATATTATGTTTTTCTCTGCACTCAAAATACAATGGCATTAACATTGAATTGAAAAATCAAAACGTTGCATTTTTACACTTTCAAAATCTTCTTGGGATAAATGGATTGTCAATAATCAGTTGAATTTAAATTCTGTACTTTTTTTAATTGTCTTCTTTGCTACAATGCTATTTGGAATGATTTATCTAATTTTTGGTTACAAACATATCACTTAAAAAAAATGAATGCAATGGACACTAATAAAAAGCTTCCCCACTCCCCTCTAGAGGTTGATGCCTGACCCAACACTAAAGGGTGAGATTGGTATTTATAATATTCATCAACTAAATTGTATTCTATTCAAGTGAGTCCATTACTTGTATTTTTTTTCAATTAGCATATACAAATTATAGGTTTTTCTCTCCACTCAAAATGGAATGGCATTAACATTCACAAATCAAAACATTGCATTTTTACACTTTTAAAGTCTTCTTAGGATAAATGGATTGTCAATAATTAGTTGAATTTAAATTAGTATTTATAATATTCATGCACTAAAGTCCATTATGTTGAAGTGAGTCCATTACTTGTATTTTTCTTCAATTAACATATTCAAATATTAGGTTTTTCTCTCCACTCAAAATGCAACGACATTAACATTGAATTTAAAAATCAAAACATTGCATTTTTACAATTTTAAAGTCTTTTAGGGATAAATGCATTGTTAATATTCAGTTAAATTTCAATTCTATAATTTTTTTAATTGTATTCTTTGTTACAATGTCATTTGAAATGATTTATCTACTTTTTGGGTACAAACATATGACTTAAGAAAAAGCGAACGCGATGGACTCGAATAAGAAGCTTCCCCACTCCCCTCTAGATCTCTATGCTTGACCATACTTTAAAGAGTGAGATTGGTATTTAGAATATTCATCCGCAAAAGTCTATTCCATTCAAGTGAGTCCATTACTTATATTTTTCTTGAATTAACATATTCAAATATTAGGTTTTTCTCTACACTCAAAATGCATTGTAAATAATTAGTTGAATTTAAATTTTGAAATTTTTTTAATTATTTTCTTGGCTACAATGCTATTTGAAATGATTTATCTACTTTTTGGGTACAAACATATCACTTAAGAAAAACCGAATGCAATGAACTCTAATGATAAACTTCCCCACTCCCCTTTAAAGAGTTATGCTTGACCCAACATTAAAGCATGAGATCGATATTTATAATATGGATCCACTAAACTCTATTCTATTCCAGTGAGTCCATTACTTCTTTTCTTCTTAAATTAATATATTCAAATATTATGTTTTTCTCTCCACTCGAAATGCAATGGCATTAACATTTAGTTGAAAAATCAAAACATTGCATTTTTACACTTTTAAAGTCTTCTTGGGATACATGGATTGTCAATAATCAGTTGAATTTAAATTCTGTACTTTTTTTAATTTTCTTCTTTGTTGCAATGCTATTTGAAATGATTTACATACTTTTTGGGTACAAACATATCACTTAAGAAAAAGCAAATGCAATGGACTCGAATAAGAAGCTTCCCCACTCCCTTATAGATATTTATACTCGACCTAACTTTGAAGCGTGTGATTGGTATTTATAATATTCATACACTAAAGTCTATTTTGTTCAAGTAAGTCCATTACTTGTATTTTTCTTCAATTAACATATTCAAATATTAGGTTTTTCTCTCCACTCAAAATGCAATGGCATTAACATTGAATTGAAAAATCAAAACATTGCATTTTTACAATTTTAAAGTCTTCTAGGGATAAATGCATTATTAATATTCAGTTGAATTTAAATTATGTAATTTTTTTAATTCTCTTCTTTGTTACAATGTCATTTGAAATGATTTATCCACTTTTTGGGTACAAACATTTCACTTAAGAAAAAGGGAATGCAATGGACTCGAATAAGAAGATTTTGCACTCCCCTTTATAGAGTTATGCTTGACCCAACATTAAAGCGTGAGATCGATATTTATACTATGGATCCACTAAAATCTATTATATTCCAGTGATTCCATTACTTGTATTTTTTGTTCAATTATCATATTCAAATATTAGGTTTTTCTGTCCACTCAAAATGCAATGGCACTAACATTGAATTTAAGAATCAAAACATTGCTTTCTTCTAGGGATAAATGCATTGTCAAAAATCAATTGAATTTAAATTCCATAATTTATTTAATTGTCTTCTTTGTTACAAAGCTATTTGAAATGATTTATCTACTTTTTGGGGACAAACATATCACATAAGAAAAAACAAATGCAAGGGACTCTAATAAGAAGCTTCCGCACTCCCCTATAGAGATTTATGCTTGACCTAACATTGAAGTGTGAGATTGATATTTATAATATTGATCCACTAAAGTCTATCCTATTCAAGTGAGTCCATTACTTGTATTTTTCTTTAATTAACATATTCAAATATTAGGTTTTTGTCTCCACTCAAAATGAAATGGCATTAACATTGAATGTAAAAATCAAAACATTGCATTTTTACAATTTTAAAGTCTTTTAGGGATAAATGCATTGTCAATAATCAGTTAAATTTAGATTTTTTAATTTTTGAAAATGTCTCCTTTCTTACAATCCAATTTGAATTGATTTATCTACTTTTTGGGTATGAACATATCACTTAAGAAAAAGCAAATGCAATGGGCTCTTATAAGAAGCTTTCCCACTCCCCTTTAGACATTTATGGTTGACCCAAAATTAAAGTGTGAGATTGGTATTTATAATATTCATTCACTAAAGTGTATTCTATTCATATGAGTCCATTACTTGTACTTTTCTTCAATTAACATATTCAAATATTGTGTTTTTTCCTCCACTTAAAATGCAATGGCACTAACATTGAATTTAAACATCAAAACATTGCATTTTTACAATCTTAACAATTTTAAAGTGGTCTATGGATAAATGTATTGTCAATAATCAGTTGAATTTAAATTTTGTAATTTTTGAAATTCTTTCCCTTGCTACAATGCAATTTGAAATGATTTATCTACTTTTTGGGTACAATCATATCACTTAATAAAAAGCGAATGCAATGGACTTTAATAAAAAGCTTCCCCACTCCCCTCTAGAGATTTATGCTTGATCCAAAATTAAAGCGTGAGATAGGTATTTATAATATTCATCCACTAAAATCTATTCTATTCAAGTGAGTCCATTACTTGTATTTTTCTTCATTTAACATATTCAAATATTAGGTTTTTCTCTCCACTCAAAATGCAATGGCATTAACATTGAATTTAAAAATCAAAACATTGCATTTTAACACTTTTAAAGTTTTCTAGGGATAAATGGATTGTCAATAATAAGTTGAATTTAAATTCTATAATTTTTTAAATTGTCTTCTTTGCTACAATGCTATTTGAAATGATTTATCTACTTTTTAGGTACAAACATATCACTTAAGAAAAAGTGAATGCAATGGACTCTAATAAAAAGCTTTCCCACTCCCTTCTCGAGATTTATGCTTGATCCAACATTGAAGCGTGAGATTGGTATTTATAATATTTATCCATTAAAATCTATTATATTCAAGTGGGTTCATTACTTGTATTTTTCTTCATTTAACATATTCAAATATTATGTTTTTCTCTTCACTCAAAATGCAATGGCATTAACAGTGAGTTTGGAAATCAAAATATTGCGTTTTTACACTTTTAAAATCTTATAGGGATAAATGCATTGTCAATAGTTAATTGAATTTAAATTCTGTAATTTTTTTAATTTTCTTCTTTGCTACAATGCTATTTGAAATGATTTATCTACTTTTTGGGTACAAACATACAATTTAAGAAAAAGTGAATGCAATGGACTCAAATAAAAAGCTTGCCCACTTCCCTCTAAAGATTTATACTTCACCCAACATTGAAGTGTAAGATTGGTATTTAAAATATTTAACCACTAAAGTCAATTATATTCAAGTGAGTCCATTACTTGAACTTTTCTTCAATTAACATATTGAAATATTATGTGTTTCCCTCCACTCAAAATACAATGGCATTAACATTGAATTTAATAAAAATATTGAATTTTAACAATTTTTACAATTTTAAAGTCTTCTAGGGATAAATGCATTGTTAATAATTAGTTGAATTTAGATTTTGTAATTTTTGAAATTGTCTCCCTTGCTATAGTCCAATTTGAGTTGATTTATCTACTTTTTGGGTACAAACATGTCACTTAGGGAAAGGCAAATGCAATGGGCTTTAATAAGAAGCTTCCCCACTCCCCTCTAGACATTTATACTTGACCCAAAATTGAAGCGTGGGATTGTTATTTAGAATATTCATCCACTAAATTGTTTTTTGTTCAAGTGGGTCCATTACTTGTATTTTTCTTCAATTAACATATTCAAAAATTATATTTTTCTCTCCACCTAAAATGCAATGGCATTAACATTGAATTTAAAAGACAAAACATTGCATTTTTACAATTTTAAAGTCTTCTAGGGTTAAATGCATTGTCAATAATCAGTTGAATTTAAATTTTGTAATTTTTTTAATTGTCTTCTTTGCTACAATGAAATTAGAAATGGTTTATCTACCTTATGGGTACAAACATATCACTTAGGAAAAAGCGAATGCAATGGGCTCTAATAAGAAGCTTCCCCACTCCCCTCTAGACATTTATGCTTGACCTAAAATTGAAGCAAGGGATTGCTTTATAATATTCATGCACTAAATCGTTTTCTATTCAAGTGAGTCCATTACTTGTACTTTTCTTCAATTAACATATTCAAAAATTATCTTTTTCTCTCCACTTAAAATGCAATGGCATTAACATTGAATTTAAAAAGCAAAACGTTGGATTTTTACAATTTTTACAATTTTAAAGTCTTCTAGGAATAAATGCATTGTCAATAATCAATTGAATTTAAATTTTGTAACTTTTTTAATTGTCTTCTTTGCTACAATGTAATTAGAAATGGTTTATCTACCTTTTGGGTACAAACATATCACTTAGGAACAAGCGAATGCAATGGGCTCTAGTAAGAAGCTTCCCCACTCCCCTCTAGACATTTATGCTTGACCCAAAATTGAAGCAAGGGATTGCTATTTATAATATTCATGCGCTAAATCATTTTCTATTCAAGTGAGTCCATTACTTGTACTTTTCTTCAATTAACATATTCAAAAATTATCTTTTTCTCTCCACTTAAAATGCAATGGCATTAACATTGAATTTAAAAAACAAAACATTGGATTTTTACAATTTTAAAGTCTTCTAGGAATAAATGCATTGTCAATAATCAATTGAATTTAAATTTTGTAACTTTTTTAATTGTCTTCTTTGCTACAATGTAATTAGAAATGGTTTATCTACTTTTTGGGTACAAACACATCACTTAAGAAAAAGGGAATGTGATGGACTCTAATAAGAAGTTTCCCCAATCCCCTCTAGAGGTTTATGCTTAACCCAACATTGAAGCATGAGATTGTTATTTATAATATTCATCCACTAAAGTGTATTCTAGTCATGTGATTCCATTACTTGTACTTTTCTTCAATTAACATATCCAAATATAATGTTTCTCTCTACTCAAAATGCAATGGCATTAAGATTAAATTTAAAAATCAAAACATTGCATTTTTACAATTCCTACAGTTTTAAGGCCTTCTAAGGATAAATGCAATGTCAATAATCAATTGAATTGAAATTTTGTAATTTTTTTAATTCTCTCTTTCCTACAATGCAATTTGAAATAATTTATCTAACTTTTAGGTACAAACATATCTTTTAAGAAAAAGCGAATGCAATGGACTAGAATAAGAAGCTTCCCCACTCCCCTCTAGAGATTTATGCTTAACCCAACATTGAAGTGTGAGATTGGTATTTCTAATATTTATCCACTAAAGTGCATTATATTCAAGTGAGTCCATTGCTTGTATTTTAACATATTCAGATATTATCTTTTTCTCTCCACTCAAATTGTAATGGGATTAGCATTGAATTTAAAAATCAAAACAATGGATTTTTACAATTTTTACACTTTTAAATTCTTATAGGGATAAATGTGTTGTCAATAATTAGTTAAATTTAAATTTTGTAATTTTTTTAATTGTCTCCATTGTTATAATGCAATTGGAAATGATTTACCGACTTTTTGGGCACAAACATATCATTTACGAAAAAGGGAATGCAATGGGAACTAAAAAGAAGTTTACCCACTCCCCCACTAAGGATTTATGCCTAACATAACATTAAAGCATGACATGAGTATTTATAATATTCATCAACTAAAGTGTATTCTATTCAAGTGAGTCCACTACTTGTATTTTTCTTTAATTAACATATTCAAATATTAGGTTTTTCTTTCCACTCAAAATGCAATGACATTCACATTGAATTTAAAAATCAAAATATTGCATTTTAACAATTTTTAAAATTTTAAAGTCTCTTAGGCATAAATTCATTGTCAATAATCAATTGAATTTAAATTTTGTATGTTTTTTTAATTGTCTCCCTTGCTACAATGCAATTTGAAATGATTTATCTATTTTTTGGGTACAAACATATCACTTAAGAAAAAACAAATGCAATGGACTCTAAAAAGAAGCTTGCCCACTCCCCTCTAGAGATTTATGCTTAAGACAACATTGAAGCATGAGATTGTTATTTATAATATTTATATGCTAAAGTCTATTCTATTCAAGTAAGTCCATTACTTGTATTTTTCTTTAATTAACATATTTAAATATTAGGTATTTCCCTCCACTCAAAATTAAATGGCATTCATATTGAATTTAAAAATCAAAACATTGCATTTTTACAATTTTTATAGTTTTAAAGTATTTTAGGGATAAATGCATTGTCAATAATTAGTTGAATTTAAATTTTGTAATTTTTTTAATTGACTCCTTTGCCACAATGCAATTCAAAATGATTTATCTACTTGTTAGGTACAAACATATCACTTAACAAAAAGCAAATGCAATGGACTCTAATAAGATGCTTCCCTACTCCGCTTAACTCAACTTTGAAGCATGAGATGGGTATTTATAATATTCATCCACTAAAGTCTATTCTTTTCAAAGGAGTCCATTACTTGTATTTTTCTTCCTTTAACATATTCAAATATTAGGTATTTCTCTCCACTCAAAATGCAATGGCATTAACATTGAATTTAAAAATCAAAACATTGCATTTTTACACTTTTAAAGTTTTCTAGAGATAAATGGATTGTCAATAATAAGTTGAATTTAAATTCAGTAATTTTTTTAATTCTCTTCTTTGCTACAATGCTATTTGAAATGATTTCTCTACTTTTTGGGTACAAACATATCACTCAAGGAAAAGTAAATGCAATGGACTCTAATAAAAAGCTTCCCCACTCCCCTCTAGAGATTTATGCTTGACCCAAAATTAAGGACTGGGATTGCTATTTGCAATATTCATCAACTAAAGTGTATTTTATTCAAGTGAGTCCATTACTTGTATTTTTCTTCAATTAACATATTCGAATATTATGTTTTTCCCTCCACTTAAGATGCAATGACATTAACATTGAATTTAAAAATCAACATTGCATTTTTTCAATTTTTACAGTTTTAAATTCTTATAGGGATAAATGCATTGCCAATAATCAGTTAAATTTAAATTTTGTATTTTTCTTAATTGTCTCTAATGCTCCAATACAATTTGAAATGATTTATCAACTTTTTAGGTACAAACATATCACTTAAGAAAAAGTGAATGCAATGGACTCTAATAAGAAGTTTTCCAACTCTCCTTTAGAGATTTATGCTTGACCGAACATTGAAGCGTGAGATGGGTATTTATAATATTCATCCACTAAAGTCTATTTTATTGAAGTGAGTCCATTACTTGTATTTTTCTTCATTTAACATATTTAGATATTAGGTTTTTCTCTCCACTCAAAATGCAATGGCATTAACATTGAATTTAAAAATTAAAACATTGTAGTTTTACACTTTTAAAGTCTTCTAAGGATAAATGGGTTGTCAATAATAAGTTGAATTTAAATTCTATAATTTTTTTAATTGTCTTTTTTGCTACAATGCAATTTGAAATGGTTTATCTACTTTTTGGGTACAAACATATCACTAAAGAAAAAGTGAATGTGATGGACTCTAATAAGAAGTTTCCCTACTCCCCTCTAGAGGTTTATACTTGACCCAACATTGAAGCATGAGATTGACATTTATAATATTCATCCACTAAAGTGTATTATATTCAAGTGAGTCCATTACTTGTATTTTTCTTCAATTAACATATTCAAATATTATCTTTTGCTCTTATCTCAAAATGCAGTGGCATTAACATTGAATTTAAAAATCAAAACACTGCATTTCTACAATTTTTACAATTTTAAAGTTTTCTAGGGATAAATGCATTGTTAATAATCAGTTCAATTTAAATTTCGTAATTTTTTTAGTTCTCTTATTAGTTACAATGCAATTTGAAATGATTTATCTACTTTTTGGGTACAAACATATCACTTAAGGAAAAGCAAATGCAATGGACTTTAATAAGAAACTTTCCTACACCCTTGTAGAGGTTTATGCTTGGCCCAACGTTGAAGCGTGTGGTTGGTATTTATAATATTCATCCACTAAAGTGTATTTTATTGATACGAGTCCATTACCTACACCTTTCTTCAATTAACATATTCAAATATAATGTTTTTCCCTCCACTCAAAATGCAATGGTATTAACATTGAATTTAGAAATCAAAACAATGCATTTTTACAATTTTTACACTTTTAAATTTTTCTAAGGATAAATGCATTATCAATAATTAGTTGAATTTAAATTTTGTAATTTTTTAAATTCTCTCCTTTCGAACAGTGCAATTTGAAATGATTTATCTACTTTTTGGCTATAGAAATATCACTTAAGAAAAAGCGAATGCAATGAACTACAATAAGAAGCTTCCCCACTTCCGTCTAGAGATTTATGCTTGACCCAACATTGAAGTGTGAAATTGGTATTTATAATATTTATCCACTAAAGTGTATTATATTCAAGAGAGTCCATTACATGCATTTTTCTTCAATTAACATATTTAGATAATATCTTTTTCTCTCCACTCAAAATGTAATGGCATTAGCATTCAATTTAAAAATCAAAACAATGCATTTTTACAATTTTTACACCTTTAAATTCTTTTAGGGATAAATGCATTGTCAATAATCAGTTAAATTTAAATTTTGTAATTGTTTTAATTGTGTCCCTTGTTATAATGCAATTGGAAATGATTTATCTACTTTTTGGGTACAAACATATCACTTACCAAAAAAGGAATTCAATGGGATCTAATAAGAAATTTACCCACTCCCCTCTAGAGATTTATGCCTAACCCAACCTTGAAGCGTTATGTAGGTATTTATAATATTCATCCACTAAAGTGTATTCTATTTAAGTGAGTCCATTACTTGTATTTTTCTTTAATTAACATATTCAAATATTAGGTTTTTCTCTCCACTCAAAATACAATGGCATTAACATTGAATTTAAAAATCAAAACATTGTATTTTTACACTTTTAATGTCTTCTAGGGATAAATGCATTGTCAATAATTAGTTGAATTTAAATTCTATAATTTTTCTAATTGTCTTCTATTCTACAATGCTATTTCAAATGATTTATCTACTTTTTGGGTACAATCATATCACTTAAGAGAAAGCGAATGCGATGGACTTTAATAAGAAGCTTCCCCACTCCCCTCTAGAGATTTATGCTTGACCCAACATTGATGCGTGAGATGGGTATTTATAATATTCATCCACTAAAGTGTATTTTATTCAAGTGAGTCCAATACTTGTATTTTTCTTCATTTAACATATTCAAATATTAGGTTTTTCTCTCCACTCAAAAAGCAATGGCATTAACGTTGAATTTAAAAATCAAAACATTGCATTTTTAAACTTTTAAAGTCTTATTGGGATAAATGGATTGTCAATGACTAGTTGAATTTAAATTTTGTAATTTTTTTAATTATCTTCTTTGCTATAATGCTATATGAAATGATTTATCTACTTTTTGGGTACAAACATATCACTTAAGAAAAAGCAAAAGTGATGTACTCTAATAAGAAGTTTCCCCACTCCCCTCTAGAGGTTCATATTTGACCCAACATAGAAGCGTGAGATTGGCATTTATAATATTCATCCACTAAAGCGTATTTTATTCAAGCGAGTCCATTACATGTATTATTCTTCAATTAACATATTAAAATATTATGTTTTCCCCTCTACTCAAAATGCAATGGCATTAACATTGAATTTTAAAATCAAAATATTGCTTTTTTACAATTTTTACAGTTTTAAAGTCTTCTAAGGATAAATGCATTGTCAATAATCAATTGAATTTAAATTTTGTAATTTTTTTAATTCTCTCCTTGCTACAGTGCAATTTAAAATGATTTATCTACTTTTTGGGTACAAACATATAACTTAAGAAAAAGCGAATGCAATGCACTTTAATAAGAAGCTTCCCCACTCCCCTCTAGAGATTTATGCTTGGCCCAACAATGAAGCGTGAGATCGATATTTATAATATTGATCCACCAAAGTCTATTATATTCCAATTAGTTCATTACTTGTATTTTTCTTCAATTAACATATTAAAATGTTATGTGTGTCTCCACTCAAAACTCAATGGCATTAACAATGAATTTAAAAGTCAAAACATTGCATTTCTATAATTTTTATAATTTTAAAGTCTTTTAGGGATAAATGCATTGTCAATAATCAGTTGAATTTAAATTTTGTAATTCTTTTAATTGTCTCCTTAGCTACAATGCAATTTGAAATGATTTATCAAATTTTCGAGCACAAATATATCACTTAAGAAAAAGCGAATATAATGGACTCTAATAAGAAGCTTCCCCACTCCCCTCTAAAGGTTTATGCTTGACCTAACATTGAAGTATGAGATTGGTATTTATAATATTCATCCACTAAGGTGTATTCTATTCAAGTGAGTTCATTACTGGTATTTTTCTTCAATTAAAATATTCAAATATTATGTGTCTCTCCACTCAAAATGCAATGGTATTAATAATAAATTTAAAAATCAAAATATTGCTTATTTACAACTTTTATAGTTTTAAAGTCTTCTAGGGATAAATGCATTTTCCATAATTAGTTTAATTTAAATTTTGTAATTTTCTTTATTGTCTCCATTGCTACCATGCAATTTGAAATGATTTATTTGCTTTTGGGGTATAAACATATTACTTAAGAAAAAGCAAATGCAATGGACTTTAATATGAAGCTTCCCCACTCCCCTCTAGAGATTTATGCTTGACCTAAAATTGAAGCGTGGTATTGCTATTTATAATATTCATCCACTAAAGTGTATTGTATTCAAGTGAGTTTATTACCTGTATTTTTCTCTAATTAAGTTATTTGAATATTTTGTTTTCCTCTCCACTAAAAATGCAATGGCATTAACATTGAATTTCAAAAACAAAACATGGCATTTTTACAATTTGTGCAATTTTAACGTCTTCTAGGGTTAAATGCATTGTCAATAATCAGTTTAATTTAAATTTTGTAATTTTTTTAATTGTCTTATTGGCTACAATGAAATTTGAAATAATTTATCTACTTTTTGGGTACAAACATATAACTTAAGAAAACTTGAATGCAATGCACTCTAAGAGGAAGTTTCCCCACTTCCCTCTAAAGGTTTATGCTTAACCGAACATTGAAGGGTGAAGTTGGTATTTAAAATATTCATCCATTAAAGTGTATTCTTCTCAAGTAAGTCCATTACTTGTATTTTTCTTCAATTAACATATTCAAATATTATG